>JAHWFP010042425.1:0-22851 GCA_023313725.1 Lithobius niger | reverse complement strand
AAGTTTGTTTCTCAGTCAAACATGATTAAAACATCTTGCTTCATTAAGTCTGTGTTTTTTTTTTGTAAAGTTCGTGATACTGACTGCTACAGCACTCTGCTTTAAACTCCGTTTTTATAGCCGCTGGGAAAGAAAACCTTTTAGAAGACTATCACATCTCAAGCCTAATAATATCACTCGAAATCGAAAGACACGCAACCAAAAGACTCTTCCCACATTGGGACCTCTCTTTAGTTCTAAACTCTCTGATGAAGGAACTATATGAACTTACAGCAACCTTCACTTATTAACAAGGAAAACTGAAGTCTTCATAACGTTAGGCTCAAGCTTACAGTGCAGTGAGATACAAGCTCTTTCAATGGGCCCTGCCTACTTATTCTTCTGAGACGATCATTAACCCGTAGAGTATCGTTTAGAGCCAAAACCCAAGAGCCCAATGAACCACTGAAACCAATAATCATTCCTGCTCTAACGTCAACCACAGGTGATGAGCTCGAAAGATTTCCCTGCCCAGTTCGAGGCTTAAGATTCTATTCAGAAAGGACTGTCAGCAACAAGGTTAGAAAAGACAGAAACCAACTCTTTTTACCCTTCAAAAAGAACCTCGGTGAAGCCTCATCTGCAGTAATAACTAAATGGATCAAAACTGTTTTTATGAGCGCTTATGAAGTATCTGACATCGATTCTCATGACAACAGCATCAAAATAACAGCACACGAGCTAAGGGCCATCTCGACTTGCTGAAGTTGCTGGGCCTTTCATAACGGCATCCCCATTCCTGAGATTCTACAAGCCACTTAATGGCGGAATGCATCAGTCTTCACATCACACTACTTCAGGGATATGACTATCCATGCAGATGGACTTCACAAACTAGTAGCCATCATCAATGTCAGATCTGTTGTCCTCCCCCTGAAGCACTAGCAAAAGCCGTAAGCAACGGCCTTTTTCAGGGCTAATCAATTCAGAAAAGCGATCTCGAATCCTGTTGGTTTTTATTACTATAGTTCGTTACAGTTGGTGACTTTTTTGGGGAGACCAGCTCCTGACCCCTGGGGAACCCATCCGGTGGTGCCCCCCACATTTTTGACGAGGTCAACTGTAAATGCCAGAATTAACAGGTAATGTATATTTTTCTATCAATAGAAAGCAAGAATTGCCGGCTAACGGCTAAATTCTGTTCTATTGCTTAAACGCAAATATACGTTACCTGTATCCACTCTCCTTCCCCACTTGAGTCACCACCATGACATAGTAAAACGAATAAAAGATGATGTTTGCATGCCTTGAGCGTTTGTATTGCGAACGAAAACATAGATTACCTAATTTATTCTTAGTATAACCTTCGTATTGGATCTCTCAACCCCTACCGAAACTTGTTGGATTCCCTGCAAGGCTCGTAGCTCCCTTACTGGCCAGTGGAGGATGTGGCCATAGCGATTAAGGCGCTATGCAAGTGATCTGGGGGCGAACTGGGTAGCCGGTTCGAATCCGGGTCATGCCACTCCGACGAAACGTAAGTGCATAAAGGTGGCTTACTGAACTACGTTATTTCTAGTGTATGATTTTCGCTGTTGGCTTATTTTCAATTTTCCTTAATATTTCAGCAAGTTAGGCAGAACCAGGAGGTCTGTGCAAGGATTCGTGCGTCTCTCAGTAAAAGAGCGGGATCATGCATTCAAGCAAACGGGGGCCACTTCGAACATTTGTTATGGACTCCTAGTTTAGTCATGGCAGTGTACAACAACGTTTTCAGTCTGCATGAGGCACGAACGGTTCCTTCTGGGGAAGCGGTCAAAGCCACAGTCTAGGCGATTCCTACTTACTATTTTTTTTTTGCGTTTTGCTTTGTTTCTAGCAATTAGGCGGGGGGGGGGGGCGGGGCTACAACCCAAATGTGTGGGTGCCTCGTCTATGACGGATGAGGAATAACTTTGTAAGGAACGGTTCGTTCCTAAGGCTGTGTTCACCATCACGTGTTGTTTCGTTTTTTAAGCATGTGGTGCGCTGCCCCTGAAAGTTGGCTGAGTATTCCTGTGTCACCCTGGGGAACAGGCCCCGTTATCTCGGAAACGAGTCATTTCCGGGCGTATGTATTATAGGGTTTTTTTTTATAGATGTGATCAGTTCTACCTCCCTGTCGATTTATGACCATGACTTCTGAGACACCCTGTATATACGATTAGAGCGTACTGTTATTCATCTTTCTTCCTAGGGCACCACCGCGTGTGGTCGCTTTCTCTGGCTCTCGCTAAACCTTCTGTCTGAGCCAAGACGGAACATCTTGGTGTCTGCAGTTCGATTCTCAATAAGAACCTACGCTTGGGCTCTGGCCCAATTACCCTGACTGAAATCTTCGTTTCCTGTTGTGGATCACAGTCTGCTGTCCACCTACCTGCTGGACGTCGCTGCTGTTTATTTCGACTGAACGTGCGCCAGTCTCCAAAGAGGATCGTCGCTTGGGCTCTTGCTCGATTCCTCTTGCCTCGATATCAATTGTGCTTCGACATAACGCCCGGTCTGGAGCCTTTTGCGTACCACGACCGGCTGTCCGCCGTCCTTCTTGAAGACGTGGCTGCGTACACCAGCTATACGTATGCCGATCAGCGAAGAGGGTCTTCGTTTGGGCTCTTGCCCGATTCCCCCTTGGCCTCGATTCTGCTTCTGCTTGGAAGCTGCAGCTTGAACAGAGCCCCGACGCCCGGTCCGGAGCTTTTTGCAAGCCACAACATGCTATCCGCCGCCCTTCTTGAAGATGTTGCTGCTTACTCCAGCTGTACGTGCGCTGTTTCCCGAAGAGGAACGTCTCATGGGCTCTTGCCCGATCCACCCTTGGCCACGATGCCACTTAGGCTCCGACGCTGTGGTTCGGACCAGGGCCCAACGCCCAACCCGAAGCCTTCGTTTTAGCGTTCCACATCTTGGAGTCCACCTACCATCTCACTCAGACGATGCTGCTGTTATGTCGCGCTGCAAGTATGCCGGTTCCGACAAAGTCCATCTTTGGGCTCTGGCCGATTAACCCTCTTGACCTAAATTTTCATTACTACTTGTCTTTGGATATCCGGGAATCGGGACCATGCCCCAATGCCTGGTCTGGGGCCTGCTGCCGACCGCATCCTGCTATGCGCCACTCTACTTGAAGACATTGCTGTTTTCATCAGATGCTATTCCTACTACAACTAGACTCTTGTGCACCCAGATGCGAGGCGGTCCGAAGCCCTTGGTGGACCATGATCCGCTTTTCACCTGCCTTCTGGCAGACGCTGCTGTTCCTCTCAATTGTTTTCCCTTCTACATTCGCCCATGGACCGGCCCCAATACCCGGCCCCGGACACTTCTATATAACACAGGACACTGTTCACCATTCTTTCGGAATTCTTCCGTGATCCGACATTATCTGGGACGACCGTTATGCTCCAATGCCCAACTACCAGTCTCAAACGACTATGGCTCGAAATTTGGCCGGGGGTCGGGCCCGGTACCCTTTTTGTTCAATCCATTCACGATCCACGATTCCGCTTCGGCCCTTCAGTTTCGTGTTCTTACAAAAAAAAAAACAACTCCACACTTCATTAGTATACCTACGATCCTCATACGCACCCTCGTTGGCCTTCCGGCCTTGCTACTCTCTGCTGGTCCTCGATTCCCGATTCTCAGCCTTCACAGTCTCTCAGCTCATGTCTACAAGTCGTTCCTGGCTGTTCCCTGTTGATTACTCCGTTTCAACAAAGTCTCCATTCATCGATATTTTTTGTTTGCCTCTTGGCCTCGAGTCCGTGGTTCCCTTGGGCCTCAGTCCACGATCCCCACAAGCCCATGGGACAACCAAGGGGACTGCAGTATCATACCAAGTCACTTGGAGGAACCAGTTTGTCCTAATTTCCTTTACTCTTTCAGGTAACAACGACCACTTCGATGTCAGGTAGACCCAACATCCAGTAGGACCGCGTCAACCTGTCCTTAAAGATGTCCAACGGTTCCTCTTCAGACACCTGTTACCGAATGATTCCAATGTGCCTATGACCTTCCTTTTCGTGCCATCCACAAGCCTCCCATTCCTGGCTACAGACACTAGTCTCCCGGTCCCCTCATGATCCCCTCCGTCCATCAATTTGTTCAGTGATTTTTCTTAGACCATAACACTAGGTCACAAAACGGAAGGGGGGGGGGGGGCGCAGCACTACCTCTTGTAGGACTGGGTCAACCGACTCACTGCAATAGAGCACCACATCCCTTTTTCCATGTTCTTTGTCACCAAGCCTCATTTTACAGAACAAGGATCCCTTGTCTGCACAGACTAGCAATCGTTGTCACAACTTTGCTTACGATTCGACCTTATCACTAGTCCAGTCATCCCCTCATCGGGTAAAGGGGCTACCATATTGCCTCATGCCATCGAACATCCGATCTCTACCAATCTTCATCCAACTGCCACCCCGGTTCTATCTACATAATCTCCCTCCGAACACTCACCAATTCCGCCGATCCGCCCTATGCAGACTACACCAGTTGCTCCTCTTTCCTCTCCAGGCTCTTCCGATCCGCTTCCGGTTCAGAGTCTCTTCCCCCCCCCCCCCCGTTTCCCTTTTCTGATACCCTTCGCACTACAGTGATCCACGATCCCCACCTTGCAATGCGAGGTTTGAGAAGCACCGAAAGTATGCACTCCCCTTCTCCTCGCTACAGCTCGCACCTCCTCACTTAAGTTAAAAGACCTCTGCACCACTTTCATTGAACTTCAGACAGTTTGTGCTTCCAATTCTGACATCGACAATCTCCGTACATCGTTCTAAGACAGAGATTCCTGTCCATGGTCCCCTCGATCCTCAGCCACGGTACCCGAGCCCATGAACCACTAAGGCCACCCGAAGGGACCAAGCATCGACATAAAATTCAGCACGTCTACTCTAACCGACGGAATCGGTCGTCTACAACCAAGAAAACATCGTCCTTAACAACAGCTAATACTGCCCTTCAGTTGAACTTCCGTTGGCTGTCACCGCTGACTCCGATACCTCCATGATATCCTCAGCACTTTGCTAAATCCAACACTCGATGATCCTCTTGTAGACCTTTACTAGCCCAGCTTCGGTCTCTGCACAACTCCACATCTTCCAAACTTCAATCAACTCGAGCTGATACCACCAACTTCTGGCGTTCCGCCTCTATACAGTCTTCTTCCCAGGCTTCAAATTTGCTGGGATCTCCTGTTCTGTCTCGTGTAAGTTTCTCACCCAGATTTCATCCTCTGATCTTTAGCCTAGGCCTCCATCAGTCCTTTACCACGCCTCACCTTCTTCGAGTGCTCGGCCCTCACCGACTGCTTCCCACATTATAACATCACGATCCGCAGCATCATTATCCAAGGGCTTTCGCGACCTCCACACCGGTCATAGCTGGCACTTCATGATGCCGCCATTTTCATACCGGGGTTTCCAAGGATCGCCCTTTGCTCGGACGCCTTTGTTTGCCTTTTGCCTTGTACTACTAGCTATCATCAAACAGAAGGTGTTGCCTTCGGGTTACGAGTGCTTCCTGAATGACTTTATATTCCATTCCAACCTCCTACAGTGGTCACGTCAAGGAACCATCATCACACTACTGTTTTCCCTTCTTGTATTTTCAGAAGAAAAGCAAACGAACATCACTTCACTCGTACTCCTCCCCCCTTCGGGCCACGACAACATATTACCTTGTCCTTTGTGGGGCCTTTGCTCATTGTACCTTCAGCCTATTCACGAGCTGCGAATTTTTCTGTGCATCTTCACGCTCTCGATTTCTTGTCCCCTTTTCACAGTTCTTCAAGCTCACATTCTGTTCTCTATGCCGATCATTGGATGCACCACTTGTTTTTGCGCCGTTACCCTTTTCAGTTCCAGTTTCATCCCCATCCATTCCCACAACTAGACCTATTCCACAAGATCTGGCCTGCGACCACGTCTTAGGTCTTCCTCATCTTGTCCACATTAAGATGATGGAACAGTCATCATTACATGTCTCTTTCATTTCTCAAGCCCAGAAGACGATCATCACCCATTAAGTTATCACCCACTACTTCTTAAGTTGTAACTTACCACAACCACGTTCCCACAGGCCATCACAGGAACGTCGCCGATCCTCACTGTCCCCATCACTTGACGGTTTTTCCTGTCCCTACCTTCAACGTCTCCCTACAACCCGTCGTCGCACTGGTCCACCAATCTTCCTCTGATCCGCCTGCAATCCGCAAAGCTCCCTGTGTCACACATCTGCTTTTGCTTTTCAAGCCTGGTCTCCGCGTAGTCTTCTTTTATAACCTCGTCCATTACAGAAACATCACCGATCCTCCCTGTCCTCGTCACATTGAGGTCTCTTCTTGTCTCCGCCTTTGACGGGTCCCCATGAGCCTCCGTTGCACTGTCCGCCGATCCTCTATCAAGCCGCTTTTGGTCCTTGAGACTCCCTGTGTCGCACGTGTCTGCCTTTCAGCATGGTCTCCGCTCGGTCTTCTTTTATTATCAAATTCGACCATCACTAGAGCATCACCGATCCTCAGTATCTTCGCCCCGTCAAGGCCTCTTCCTGTCTCCACCTTTGCCCTCTCTGCAAGCAACCCTCACACCGATTTTCTTTCGATCCTCAAGTCTCTCTGTGTTACACATCTACCTTTCAAACCTGGTCTCCGTCCAGTCTTTTTTATTATCAGCTCATTCACTGGCTTGTCGTTGGGTCACTTCTGATGGATTCGACTCGGTTCACAGGGTTTTGACTCTGGGGCTGCCGACTCGTAGCATGGGTATTCGTTAACCTTGGTCCCATCACCATGTTTGACGAGGTCTTCTTATATGCTAAGAATAAATCAGGGGTAATGTCTGTTTTCGTTCGCAATAAAAACGTAAAATACTGGGGCTACCTGGTTGATTTCAGTTTATGTTGCCTGAACGAATACATACATTACCTTTACCCGCCCAGCCTCCCATCTCAGTCCCAAGGTTAATTTTGAGAGGAAGAAAGATGAATAACGGTACGCTCCGTTCGTATATATAGGAAGCCTGTGCCCGCACATGCGCAGTAATGGAGCTATGAGCCACCTTACTACGAGCCCGCAGTAAGGGAGCAACAAATTTCGCTAGGGGTTAAGAGCTCCAGTAGGAAGGATATGCTAAGAATAAATCAGGTCATGTATGTTTTCATTCGGGCAACAAAAACTAAAATCAACATGGTGGCCCTGGTATTTTACGTTTCTTATTTGCCAAAACATAAAACCTGTTAATTTTGCCCCCAATGTGATGTTTCCCTGGAGGTTTTCTTCGGCTGTGTAGCCGCCTGCTTACATGCCCCACTGCGTATGCGCAGTGCAGTCCTCCATTATAAAAGCGAGAGCGCGGTCGCATCAGGCATTCATTTTCCTCCAGCTCCACGGTTCCCCGCCTTTCGTCGGAATTTGAATTTGCTGAAGATGGCCGCCGCTTCCGAAGCTTCTGCTTCATCCGCCGCCCACCCTCGTGCTCTTGCTCGTCCTTTCACCCTCGGTTAATGCTGGGTCTCTTCCCTAGACCTCGCCGCCAATGGCGCGATCCTTCCCGCTACGTTCATAGCCGCTCCTTTCATCAATGAAACTGCTCCAACCGAGTCGCCACTACAAGCCGGCCAATGGACTCCTCCTACAACACCGTTGGATCTTTCATCACTCCGTCAAATCTCATTCTGACTACGGGAAACTACTGCAAGGCAAAGATGAATCCTCGCCGAGCTACCGCCGCCTCTGGACCGCTTCCAGTCCCAACTCTCCGCTGGACCTGTCCTCATGTCTTCCCGCAAAAGCCACAGCGCTTCCCGCAGCGAAGTTCACCTCATCGTCCAACAGGCTATACACGGGAAAACGATAGACAACCCTATGCCTCCGCCATCATACACGTCTTCTGCCCGCCACGTCCACATTCGGGATTAGGTTGCGTCCACCACGTGTCATGAAAGCCATAAGTGTGCTCCCCTTTCATCGCCCAGTACTGCCAAGAAACGAAAGACAGCCTCGCCACCAGCAGCTTCGCATCCTTCTCCAGCGAACACGCCCCTGGCCCCGGCAACCCCAAACCCGCTTTCACTTAACCTTCCAACACCTGGGAAAATGATCCACTTCTCGGACGCTCATCCCATTTATGCGTTTTGAGTGATGAGTCAAGACTGGATCCGTTTTCACCTGGCTAACCTCACGTCTCGAGTGATATTCAAGACTACAGTTGCTGTCCACTGCTGCTCCTCTCACTCGTGGTTAAACCCACGTTTTGAGTGAAGAACCAAGACAGCGAGCGTTTGCACCTCTTGCTGATTGTCTCGGCCGTAGCTGACTCCACGTCTCGAGCGAAAATCAAGACAACAGTTGCTGTCTACTACTGCTTGTCTCACTCGTGACTAAACCCACGTTTTGAGTATAGGTCCAGACGGACGCCGTTTCCACCTCTTGCTGCTTGTCTCGACCGTGACTAACCCCACGTCTCGAGCAAAAATCCAGATTTCAGTTGCTGTTCACTACTGCTTGTCTCACTCGTGGCTAGAACCCACGTTTCGAGTGAAGATTCAGACGGAAGCCGTTTCCACCTCTTGCTGCATGTTTCGACCCTGGCTGGCCCCACGTCTCGAGTGAAAACCAAGACATCCTGACACTGCTGCTCGTCTCATTCGTGGCTTGAACCCACGTTTTGAGTAAATCTGGACGAAGCCATCTGCGCCTCTTGCAGATGGAAGCCGTTTCCACCCCTTGCTGCTTGTCTCGGCCGTGGCTGACCCCACATCTCGAGCGAAAATCAAGACTTCAGTTGCTGTTCACTGCTGCTCGTCTCACTCGTGACTAGAACCCAATTTTGAGTGAAACAATACGGAAGACGCTTGCACCTCTTGCTGCTTGTCACGTCCGTGGCTTACCCCACATCTCAAGCGGAAATCTTATCATCTGTCACAACCCACACCGCTACTCATCTCAAACCTGGCTATATCCCACGTTTTGAGTGAAGAGTCAAACGGACGACGCTCTCTCCTCTTCCAGAATCTCGACCATGGCCGACCCCACTTCTCGGGTGAAGATTAAGACGACCATAACTGTCGACTCCAACGAAAACCCACTTTTATAGCAAAGCCTCAAGACGAACGTAGTTCTCTGCTCTGACAGCTCGTCTCGACCGTGCCTAACCCATGTCTAAAAAATAACAACTTTCTTTTGGGGAAAGTTTCGGAACAGCCGACACTCTTCCGACGGGGCGAGGAAGAGCCCCCCCCCCCCCCCACCCTGTATGAAAATCAACACGACTATCAACCTCCCATGGAACGTCCGCCACGAAAACCAGAGGTGCCTACACGTCACCTCGTCCCTTGGTTTCACGCCTTTCGCCGGAATTTGGATTTACCGAAGATGGCCGCCGCACCCGAAGCCTCCGTTCTTCCTACCGCTCGCCCGCATGCTCCTACTCCGCCTTTCATCCTCGGTCAACGCTGGGTCTTGGCGCTAGATCTTGCCGCCGTTGAGCCGATCTTTCCGGCGTCCGCCATTGACGCTCCTTTCATCGCTGTAGACAGACGAGACGAGTCGCCGCTCCAAGCGGGCCAGAGAACTCGTCCCGCCGCGCCATTGGATCTTTCATCGCTACAACGCGATGTCCAATTGGTGAAAGACAACTAACACGAGGCTATGGAAATCCTGCGCCGAGCCGCCGCCGTCTCCGACCCGCCGCCAGCTCCAATGCTCCCTTGGACCTTTCATCAGCTTCTTCCCGCAGGGGCCGTAGCGTCACCTGCAGTGAAGTTCACCAGTTTGTTCGTGAAGCTCTCCAAGGGAAAACGCCTGACAACCCGATGCCGCCACCCCAACCTGCTTTCACCACGGCCTTCCTCACCGACTTCCACCGGAATCTCCGCCTAGCTTCTTCACGGGCTTTCATCAGCCCCTGCTCGCTGCCTTCTGGGAAACATCTACCAGCCCAAGCAGCCCTTACAGAAAATAAAAGGCAAATCAATGCCGTCCCCGTCACACACACCTCCCGCCGACACACAGGCCGCCAACGGACCGTTTCCCCTCGGCTTCCCGCAACAACTACCCAGCCCTCCCTTTGAAGTCAGGACACCATTCATCCCCTCTCACGCCGACTTTAGTACACTTTTTCGCCAACTTTGTTCTGCATCTCGTCCGCCCAACAAGGCTGACTGCTTTCACAGGGGAACAGAAAGGTATGACAACTGAACAGGCCCGGTAAGATTACCCTCACATCTCCTGTCTCAAGCTGCCTTATTGCCGGCAGCTCGCTTCTTCCCCTGGTTCCTTTCGTCTTCCGATGTTCTCCAGTTCCCGTTGCCGTGGGACTGCCCACCACCTGTCGCGCTCGGCGCCAGCCCATCCTTAACTAGGCATTCCCTTGGCTTTCGTTTCTCGTCAAGACCAAGCCCGCCCCAACAGGATCAACACCTTGACCATGACGGATCATCTCGACCATCTTCAAACCTGCCACAGCCCGGTGGCCGTCAGTCTTCGAGACAGCTGACCGCCAGAACACCAACCTGGCCCTTTCACCTAAACAATGGGGCCTCTGCCGTTCCTGATCCCCACCGTCAATGATGGCTCAAGACACCGTCGCCGACCCGGCCTCCCGCCCTCCAAGCATTCTTCCATGCACACAGGGTTTGAGTGAAGAGTCAAACGAATGACGCTGTCACCACTTCCAGCATCACCACCTTGGCTAACCCAACACTTCAAGTGAAGATTAAGACGTCCACGACTGTCTACACTGGCGCTTATCCGAATCGTGTCTCTCCATTGGATGCAGAAAACTGTTTCCTTGTGACTTTGACAGCCAGCCTACGCTGTTCTGAAAGCCAAGCTCTTTAGGCCAACCCGGCCTACCACGGCTTCAGACCAAGTTTCTCCTCTGTAACCCTCCACCCAGGATCAACCTTCAGAGCAAAAACTCAAAACCATTTGTGCCATCCAACCCAACACTTTCCCGGTCGTATTCTTCGAGGGATTTGAACCCGAACGCTTTCTTTATCCTGTCGCAGCACTACGCTTCTTTCTACCCAAACTCAACACGACGACATCCGCAGAGGAAGAAATCCAACTCTTCCTTCCTGTCGACTCCCAATCCAATGAAATCTCCACTACGTTGGGGTCGCGCTGGATCAAAAAGACAAATGAAGTATCTTACGAAAAACTGAGCACGAGCAAGGAAGTAAGTGTGACGGCACATGAAGTCAGTACAATCTCCACATCATGAGCCCACCACAACGCCACTCCAATAGAAGAGATCCTGGCCGCAGCATTCTGACGTCACCAATCTACGTTCACCTCTAACTACCTAAGGAATATGTTGAGAAAAGAACAGGGACTACACCGGCTGGGACGAATCGTCGCAGCCGGAACCGTGGTCAAGCCTCCTTAAGCACTTAAAACAAAGCAGAAGCAATCCATCCACCAGATGGAAGCAAGACCCACGTCCCTACGAGTGAGATCCAAATTCCTGTTTCCTCGAAGTTCTGAATAAAGTGCGAAATTTTTTATAAATTTTCTTGGGGTAAAGCCTGTTTGCAGCCCAGGGCGCCTGTCAGAGCGATGCCCGCCACCTAACTTTGACGAGATCTCCTGTTAATGCAAAATTAACAGGTTAAGATGTTTTGGCAAATAAGAAGAACATTTTGCTGGCCCTCAGCCCGGCCGGCTAAAAATGGTTTCATTTTGCCTAAAACATACTTAACCTAATCCCGCCCTGCCTCCCCTCTCAAGTTACCGCCTGACACATTGAGAGGAAAATAAATGCCGGATGCGTCCACGCTCTCACTTTTATAACGGAGGACTGCGCCGTGCATGCGCAGTGGGGCAGGCAAGCAGGTGGCTACACAGCCGAAGAAACCTCCAGGGGAACATCTCATTGGGGACAATGTAATGCAAAATTAACAGGTTAAGTATGTTTTAGGCAAAAAGAAACCATTTTTAGCCGACCGGGCTGAGGTCCGGCAAAATGTTCTTTTTACACCTCTATGGAGGGAAATGCGCACTTCCGGGTTAGTGAGCTGACTGGTGATTGGCTAGATTTAAATCTCTACAGAGCAAAGAATCATTTGAGAATAAAAATGCTCAAATTTACAGGTAATGTACATTGATCGTTTAAGCGATAGAAACAGAATTTAGCCGTTGGCTGGCAATTCTCTTTTCCCTAAGAAGACTAGTCACCTTAGTTGATTTTACATTTTCTAACTAATATGGGCAAAATTCAGATGACTTAACACTAACCCGTAGTAAATCGAGGCAATTTACGGAGGTGTGCATCACTGATCTGGATCTCATGGTGACTGGGGACTATGAAGGTGAGACTAAGCTAAGGAGGGCAGTCGTATCTGCTTTTTACACTGGCGCTAATGTAGATTGCATAATGTTGCACAATGTTCTACAACATTTTGCAGGGAATGCGCTAGTGCGAAATGCAACAACTCCCTTCCTGCGTTTTATGATCAATTTTGCCAACTTTTGATCATCGGTGCATTTCTGAGTGTATGGAATACAATGCTTTTCTGATAATGCTGCGTCACATTGGAGGCCTTCAGAGCTTCCATGGGCAGTGTTACTGAACACCACAACATTTGGATTGTAAAGTAAATGCTTTACCAAACAGAACAAAGTAGGACTTTGATTTTTAATTCTTGTGTCAGTGACTAAAAGCTGTCAGATTAGAGTTTAGTTTAACGGGTTAATCAAGGCGCTATATCGATGACTACATAACTTATCTCTCGTAATGCAATTGGGGCCGCCATGGCCGAAGCATCGTCAGATATTTCTGGTTGTAAACAGATTATTATTTCACAACCAAAATACATACAATAAGTGTCAATCGAAACTAAAACGAACACAACTTTAGTTTACAATGATAAATAAAGGCAATATAACCTGTTAATGAGTCTTTTCCCGGAAAATCTTTTCGTAGATGCCAAATTTCGAAGATAAGAATTTATACGATTTGACAAACTTGTCTTCTTTTCTTCGTGTTTCCAGCTTATAAGAAAGCTCCAACCTTCTGGGAAGACGTAGTGCAGTCTAGTGAACTCAAGGGTTAACTAAACTTAACTGTATTAATGGTGTTTTGGAGTGGAAGATGTAGACTGACTTCCCCTCCTTTCTCAAAAGGTCGTCTTTTTTTATTATTATTTTTTTGTCGTTGCCTGCTCGAATTTGCTGGTCCTTCTTTACAATTTACCTTACAGTCAACTAAAATCAATCCTAGAATCAATCCGTGTTCCTCTTCCTTAAAATACTTTTATGACCAATTTGCCCACATTCATGGCCTCAAACTATATTTTCTTTGCGGACTGATGATCATACCGGACAATTCATCTTGAACCTCCTCTTGGGCTCAAGCTATCTTCGTGCTATAACTGGTGCTCGAATGTGGTATGAAGGTAGGCCTTGAAAGTTTTTGATTTGTATTCCCTCAGTGCTGTGCGAACCATGTATCCACTCAAGCCTCAACCCTAACAGCAGTGTTGTTATTCATTTCGATTGTAGCAATTCTTATTTAAACCTTTGTGGCTCACGATAATCCACTCGAGTTCTCATAACATATTACCTGCACCTGCAGTGAAATTTTAGTTTCATTGCAAGTTGTCAGAAATCTGGAAAATTGGCAGAAATAAAAAATGCACCTATACCTTGTTCACCTACTTCTGACTCCTCTACAATGCATTTAAGGAATCATTACTGGAATACTGTTTTCAAATTAACAATCTGTATTATTACTATTTTGCAAAAGCTGTAATACACAACACACACTACTATAAACTATTCAACACATTCATACTTCCAGATCAACTTATCAGCAAGAAACTAAATGACAGGCTGTAATGTTTAAAGACTTACATACGTTGATGTACGTAGATTGGTGACACGACTCTGTGTTTGCTGTCTTCACTCGAGTTCACTCATGAATCAGGCTTTTCGTTCCGAGACTTATTTAAAGGGGGGGGGGGTGATTAGGTGGTGTGGTTGACCACCAACTTATACATTTTCGTTTAACTTCTTTATCCTAGAATACAGCTGGAAGCTGCAGGACAAGCCTATTATCTAGCCTATTATTATTACTATTATTTGTATGAAAAGATTCATCATTTGATGATATTGCGGTTCCATCGCCTAGTTTAATTTTGTAAGCTCTACCAAAATGTTCTATCGATGCAATACTTCCGTGCACGATAAGATTGTGGTCTTACCCAACGAATTTATGTGGGAGGGTTGGTCTGGGCTGTGGGAGTGTCACCCTATTTTTTTGGTACAGTTCCGACGTCTATTCAATTGTCTATTCAATTTTCAATTAACGTTAACAAACAAGTGACAAAAAACTGTTAGAATAATCTAACAGTTTTTGTCACTTGTTTGTTAACTTTCAGGATACAAAAAATCGTAACTAATGGTTTGTTGAACTTTGGAAAATTCCTTAGGGCCAGCGATCACGAAAGACGATCTCGACTTGGAGAAAAAGACAAATGGAGACAAAAACGGTCATATTTCAAAAAGGTCCATGAACAGCTACTGTCCAAAGTAAGTCTATCTCTGTTACATGAATAAACCGGAGGAATAATTTAGTTTCACGCTAAAATACGCTGGCACCCCATGTAAACTTTGGGTGTGATTACTTCCTTTAGTTGATAAGCAACACCAGGGTAGCTAAGTAGGTAGTGACGCTTTCTGGAAACGTGGGATAAAATAATACCTGCTTTCATCAACGGCACCAGAAGGCAGCACATATCAGGTTCTCGTAGGAGGAGAAACTTAAAATAAAAAATGGCGGCAATGCCAGCCATGCCAATAGCGACAATACCTGCGGAAATTGACGAAATACTCGTGCGTAAGGTAAATCCATAGTTGACGAACTTATTTCGTATTCAATTCAACTGTATTCAGTTCATTACAAGAAACGTAACCATAGAAGAATCTTCAGCAAAGCTTCTCGGAACGCAAAACCATGCAGTACACTTAGCGCCACTCATAACTACAACACGTTTTAAAATTGAATGTTGGATTTAAAAAAGTAAAACTTGATCACCCAGTTCTGATGTATCTTAAAATTATTTTAATGTCCTAATCTGACATATGATATTTTTTAAGCCATTGATTGTGTATTCTTATCGTGATCAATTTGTTTTGTGATACTAAATAGTTTCGCCCCCATGACGCTTTGCGTTTCTTGTTACTAAACCATGCGCAATGGCTGTTTGCCGTGACGTCACCATGAGTTAGCCAATGACGAACGAGAACAACGGCTGTTTGGCCGTCTGATTGTACTAGCCCAGTCACGTGATATGCACGTCACAGCAAACAGCCATGGCGCGTGGTATAGACGACAGCGCCCTCTGGCGGCAATTCATTGAAAGCAGGTACTAGTTTCATCGTAATGTTTACCATCAGAGGGCATCTCGGAACCGATTAATGTTTACCGTTGTCAGGGAGAGAGTGGCACTACCTATATAGTCTACCCTGAGCAACATATTTCGCAATAATGCGTATAGGCTGCTATCACCAAGAGGATGGCCAACATACAACTCTTTTCAAACAAGTTTGTGCTCTTCTAAGATCGCGCTGCACCACATGCTTTGTTTTATGATACGCTCAGTTCAGTCAAAGTTAGTATGTTCAGCGAAAAACTTTGTCATCAAGGCTATCACAAATTTTTTTTGGAATTAATAATAAATGTGGGAAACTGAAATAGCAGTGCGAAGTTGAAATGGCAGTTCGATCACACTCGTAGGCTAATAGGCTACATGTTAGAAGTCCGTGTGGGGCGTCGGAATTGTATCGACACGAATTATTGTAACTCCGGATTGTCATAAATTCTGACCCCTGTGTTGGCCCCGGAATCACAGTAACTCCGGATTCGTGATTTGCTTTAAAAGTGTCTGAAACAATCCGGAATTGTGGTAACACGGAGTTAGCGTAACTCCTAATTTTATTGATTATTAAATAACGTCCCTGCCTTGCTCGCACTGCCGCGCTCGCTGCGGCTATACATATAACATTAGAAACCATGTAACTACAATTCCGTGTTGCTACAAATCCGTGTTACTACATTTGTTTTAGACACTTTTAAAGCAAATTACGAATCCGGAGTTTCTGTAATTCCGGGTCCAACTCAGGGGTCAGTGTTTATGAAAATTCCGGAGTTAATGTAACTCCGTGTCGGTACAATTACGCACCCCCGTCCGTACATCCAGTGTTGCACTTTTATTAAACTACCATACTCTGTTAATATAGTTAAAAGAAAGTTATTTTAAAAATAGTTATCATCACTCACTATCCGAAGTGAATTTTTTTTTAAGTTGGTCAATTTAAGTAGATTGATTCCTTCTGAGCAATGTCCCTCGTCGTTTTAAAACAGAGCATTCGCGATAATTTTTTTTTCTTTCTAATTGGGAGAACCTTCATGGTGTCATTTAAGCTTGAGTGATATCGGTTTGGAACATAGACTTGTTGACAGCCATTTTGGCTCTGATATCATCAGTGGCGGATCTAGACTGGTGAGTGTGGTGGGGTTTATAGCATTATAAGAGGGACGCCGAGCCAGCCGTCAGTAGAGCCATGGGAGGGGGAGGGGGGGGTGGTTGCCAGAAGATCCCGAATTGGAGTGACCTCCACCCCAATCTACCACTAGATATCATTACTTTCTATTGATCCCTTTAGGTACCTTTCTGGGATTTTGTAAGATTATTAATTTGCAGTTGATTTGAATTATTTTCAGCATTGTTTGTTACTTGTAAAAAACAGTAAAAAAAAATGTCAACACAAACATAACAAAATATTATAACGCATTTTAATTTGTATAAACACGAAAATGATTTTGAGATAAACCAGCCATGCATGCAATAACTGAAAGTATTATATAAGTACCGATCACCCGCAGAAACACAGACACATCAGCCAACGCAAAGAAAACGACGAAGAAGAAAGAAGCGTCCGGACAGTTTTGGTCCAGATCAAAGCCCTGGAACACTAATTAATGTAGTGGCGTGCAAGTCTTATCATTCTTCTTTACAACCATCTATGAATACAAGTAATAGATATTGCCCTTCTTTCGCAACAAAGGCCCTTTGACGAATGATTTTTGGGCAACTTGTTTCCAACACCTTCCAATGGTGAAGAATTTGTCGGATTTCAACAGCTTCCAAGAACTGTGACGTAAGAGGCATAAGCTGAAGATGGTTCTTTCAGTCCAAGTAATGTGTTAGAGAAAAAAGCCACTTACCAGCGGACCATTGTGACTAAAGTAGAGCAGTATGTTTTATTACCATGCTTTAAGATGTTCTAAGGTACTTTTTGAGAAATAATGTAATCGCCTTTCATCAAGGACCATGCTAGTGGTCCGCCCATCAAGTTCACATTGTCAGACCTCAATGTTAGAAAATCATTAGTCTGTTATCCGTCATTGTTACATTGGCGGCCACAGGCTATGGATATCTAGACACACGCTAGTGTGTCGCCGCCAAGTAACAGTAGACATCCCATTGTAGACATCCGATTGTTAAAAATCGATTGTTAATGATAAAAAGGCGGCTCACTAGCAGACATGTGTCTGTTAACTGTAAGCAACTGAAAGCATATTTTGGCATGTTGAGGATAAATCCCAATGCGACAGAAATGTTTCAAATTGTGGAAAAGGTAAGGGGAAGGATCAGAGATTAAGAAAAACTAAAATTTAAAGGATGAGTGTCCACCAATCATACAGAAAAAGATGCGTCAATAACGTTGTTTTTATGTTACTGCCTAGCTAATAAGATTTTTCCCATGTTAAATCCCATAGACTTTTTGCTCATGAAATATGCGGTCTTTGCGCCCTAACAGCATTAGCTGATTCTCAATCTATTCTGGGTGAAAAAAGGATGTAAAGATTATATATATTCAGGTTTTTCTTGACGGAAGTAAAACTGATAAAACTTCTGCCATAGAGATACAATAATTTATGCGACAGACTAGGCTGAAATTTGGCAATCAGTTCACGTTTGACTGTGAATCTTACCCCTTATGGTTGTTAATATTGGAGAAGCGCTAGTAAAGATCAATCATTTGTAATGCTATGTTAATGAACATAACATGCCACTTGTAATCCAAAAAATTGTCCCCCCATTGTTAGTAACATTGATACAGCCAGTGACTTCTGGTTCAGGTAATGCGTTGAATCATGACGACAAAAACGCTGTCTGCATGCAGCTAAAGATAACAGTAACACCGCTACTGTATTAAGGTAAGGACAGAGTTTATTACATCAGATCAACGAGGAAGCTGTTCACTTACAACTGACCACCGTTTATTGTTTCTTTGCTGTGAAAGTACTGTACCTGGCAATTTTAGCATTGCTGTCCCAGTGATGCTGTTGGTTGCTTGAGACTTGAATGGCCGCCTCAGTCCCCCACCGCGCACACGTGCGGCACGGTCTTCCTATATAAGCTGGCGGCTACGAGGGCTCGCCATCTCTTTGTCTCAAGCCGCTGTTGCGGCTCGTTCTGTTGGTTCCATTCTTCTCCTTCGTACTTTTGTCCGCTGCTGCTGCCCGGACGCCGGACTTCTCTTCTTTTCCCCTTACGCCGCCTCCTAGGCACTGTTGAAGACCCCCCTTTCAGCCGGGGACTACTACGGTTCGCTGCACCATGCGACGACAGCCTCTGCCGCTCCCGCCGTCTTTCGTACGCTGTACCACGCCAATGGCTTGCCACTCCCCTGGCCGTCCCAGTCTGCCCATAGCTGGGTCGTCGCCGTCGGACCGGTTTATGGACAGCCTCTCACACAGCTGAAGACCCCGTCTCACCGGACCCTGGGACGTTGTGATGACTTGGATAGTCCACCTTCAGTTCCAAGCTCCCTTGCTGTCTTTCGTCCGCCACGTCACTGCGTGGTCTTTCCGCCCCCTGGCCATCCCAGTCTGCCCATAGCTGGGACGTCGCCGTCGGGCCGGATTGTCGTCCGCCTCTCTCACGCAGCCGAGGACTCCGTCTCTCCGAACCCTGAGTGGCGTCGTGACTTGTTCAGCCTACGGTCTGCTGCTCCAAGCTAGCCGGGACGTCGCCGTCGAGGGATCGTCGTCCGCCTCCTCCACGCAGTTGAAGACCCCATCTCAATTCACTTCCCGACGATATTACGATGCATCTGCTCCACCACAGACTCCCTCGTCGTCTTTCGCCCGCCTGCCACGCCTGCAGCTCCCCGCTCCTCGCGGCCGTCACCTTCCGCTCTCCAGGCCGCCCCAGTCTGCCCATAGCTGGGTCGTCGCCGTTGAGCCGGGTTTGTCGTCTGTCTCCCTCACAAAGTTGGAAGACTCCATCTCTCTAGACCTCCCGAAGATGTCACGGTGGTCTGAACTGCCCATCGTCAGCTCCGCCTGGCTCCCTCGTCGTCTTTCGCCTGCCTGCCACGCCAGCAGATCTCCACTCGCCGCGGCGGTCACTTTCCGCTCCAAGGCCGCCCCAATCTGTCCATAGCTGGGACGTTGCCGTCGAGCCGGATTTGTCGTCTCTCTCCCCCATGCAGTTCACTGGCTCCCTCATCGTCTTTCGCCCGCTTGCCACGGCTATAGCTCCCCGCTCCTCGTGGCAGTCACTTTCTGCTCCCCAGGCCATCCCAGTCTGCCCATAGCTGGGACGCTGCCGTCGAGCCGGATTTGTTGTCTCTCTCCCTCGCCGTCTTTCGCCCGTCCGTCAAGGCAGCTTGGTGCCCATCCTTCATCTCTCAGTTGAGATCCTGCCGGCAAGTCTTCACGGACTATCCGTCTGTACTAACCACCCCTCAACGACCTAGGGCCGGGTCCTCCGTGCCAGATTAGCACCTCTCCTCCCGTCTGAATTGGATCGTCTTTGAAGGCCTCCGCTTCAATCCCCTCACCGTCTTTCGTCCGCCACGCTCCGACAGTAGCTCGCCGCCCGCCGGCCTATCTCCGGTCCATCCATAGCCGAATCGTCGCCATCAAATCACTTTCCTTTCTTTTTTCCTCTTCGGCAGCTGTAACCCTCGCCTCGCCCGACCTCGGGATGACCGTCGCAGGGCCAGATCACCTTCCTTAACCTGCCGTGGCTCTTGACCATCTTCCATCCGCCACCACTCCTTCCAGGCGAAGACCACGCTTTGGTAGCCGTTGTTGAGTAGTGCGCCCATCGCCTCTTGCCGTCTTTCAGCCGCCACCCCCGCTGCCCTTGGCCATGACGTCGCCGTTGCCCTGAATCGCTCCCCTCTCCGTTGCTGCAGGACGTCGCCGCCCCACGTAGCACCGAAAGTAGGCCGTTCCCTCCCTCCTCAGAACGGTTCTCCACCACGTCTTTCGTCCAGCCGATTGCTCCCCTCCTGGGGGCTGACGTCCGGTTAGCGCCCCTCCCGAATACCTCTCACTTGCCACCTACTTATCTACCGGGTTCAAGACTCTTATCTCCGGGCCTCCCTTTTCCGGACTCAGACAAAAACCCCCTCCTTTAAAAAAAAAAAATATATATATATATATATAAATAAAGAGGGGTCGTCGGAGGGGTTAACCCCTTCTTCCCCTCACCCGAAGCTCTATAACTCACGTCGTGCTTCAGCATTAGCTTGCCTACTTGACCTCCCGGCCGGCCGACCATTACGCAACCACCCCTCACCGGCGGACCACGATCTCACCGGGCGAAAGCTGTCTCACCCTCGTTCCTGATTCCGCCACCAGGCGCGCCACCTCGCCGCCTCCCTCTTCCCGCCTCCTCACCTCCGGGTACTTCTTTCCACTGGTTAGCATTCCGTGCGCTCCCATCATCGCTGTTTCTTGCCACATTTCATCAATTATCTACCATGGTTAAAGCCAAACTTCCGATTTCCTTCTCGGACGAACCGGACATTTATTTCGGCCGTACTCCAGTCATCGACGACCCAGGGAAGTGCCATTGTCCAGGGATCTTCAACCCCAACTGGCTTGACCCCCACCAAGTGTGTCAATTCCACCGCAAGTGCAGCTACTACGATCGTCCTTGTCACATCTGTGTGACCATTCCTTTCAAGAATTGGCAAATCATTGCCCATCGTCAAACTCTCTCCGCTACCAGGAAAAGGCAGGACGCCGCCCGCAAGGTCTTGGTAAAGAAATTCAAGTCCGACTGCCCTTCTGCCACCCACTCTCCTGCCTCTACGGCTACCACAATTCCGGCAACCCCTGGGAACAAAAACTTTCCCTCAACCCCTTTGTCCCAGCAATCCTGGACCCACACCGTCACTTCCTCAACTCCGGCCAGCACAGCTAGCATGCCATCGCCTGCCCTTGATGCTCCACAACCCACTCCAGTCATTTTCATCGACGCTCCCTCATCTCCTCCCACCGAGCTTGTCGGCGATCTCGCCATCCCTTCAGGGGCCACCGTCGAAATTCCGGCAACCCCTTTTTCTCCTGGTCAGCACTCCGACGCTGTCGCTGACTCTCCTTTTCCGAACTCCCCTGCACGATCCGGGATATCCCATTCCCCTGCCGTCACTCAGCCGGACGTAACTACCGTCACCCCTCCAACACAACAGGAATCTTCCTTATATGGATTGGACCACGGAGAAGCAGTAGAGGTGGACCACCTTAAAATCATATCCACCCTTCGCCACAAGCTACGTCTAAACACCCGTGCAAAACATCAGTTTAAACGCAACGCAGATAAAGTAAAGTCCTACCTCCTGCACCTTCAGGATGTCATCTTTCAACAGCATTCACAGATCATGAAGCTCGTCTCTGAAAACTCCAAACTCAAATCAGAGAACTCGGCTCACCTCAAAAACCTCACTGACAACATCCTTGCTGATGCCCTGCGCCTCAAACCAGCCACAGTCTCCTCTCCATCAACGACACCATCACACTGGGTCCTGCACCCCATCGATGGCCTCCACAGGTGCGCCCCTAACTACCCCCGCCTCACTCTTTTCATGGACCCCGCACGTCTAACGTCCCCTTCGGATCCCAGACTTCTATCAAACCTTCCTTGCCACCCCATCATTTTCCGTGATGAAGGGATCTCTGCTCCTTCCGCTGACCCTTCCCTCATCAAGGACCTTCAACAAAACAACATTGCTAAATCTTGGGAAGCCATTTCTTCTGTCTCCCTCTCCCACGATCTTCACTCTTATTCAATATGGCAGTTCGACAATAGCCTCCCCTCTCTTCCGGCACTTCCTAACATGGTGGCTCTTTCTTCCGCCCCTACTTCGGATATTCCTTGCTCGCCTTGCAGAGCCAAAGGTCGCCATTACTGCTTGGGGTTGCGCTCCAACCCATCTTCCTGCTAACCTTTCAGCCCTTATCGTCGTCACACCCTTTCGTTTACCTTCCTTGTCAAATTCAAACTTAGAAACCCTTTCTTCGACCTTGCGACGCCGGGCCCTTTTCTGCTACTTTCATATATTCTTCATACAAAAAAAAAAAAAAAGAACAAAGTAGACTCTTCATTCAGGCTTTCAACCTTTCCTCTGTATCTCTACTCTACTTTTAGTACCCCCCATTGCCTTACGCCACCTACTCCCCCCCCCCACCTCATTCTGGTGTGATTAAACCTCCTCATTCTGGAGAGACCTGCACATCTCGGTATTCTCCAACCCAGTAAACTTGAAGACACTTCTTCCCCTCCACTCCGGGATCCGACTCCACTCCACTGAAGAGGAACTCCCGGCCTCATCTACCGAAGCTCCTCACACTAAGGTAACCCGCTACCTTCTCCTTTAAAATATTAATATTGATTTGTGGATTGATTTCCTTCCTGGAAGACATTTTCACTGCAAGGGACCCCTTTTTTATTAAAAAAAAAACAAAAAAAAAAACCCTTTTTTCAGGGGTTCCCTTGCCTAGCCCACTTCTCCGCCTCAGAACCCCC
>JAHWFP010042424.1:33643-44259 GCA_023313725.1 Lithobius niger | reverse complement strand
TTTGCTATCGCCTAGTGAACTAACCGATGAACCGACTTTCAACTTTCATAGCTTAAAATGCCGGTATTAACAAGGACCAGGTTCTTTTGAACGCTGTTTTAATGTGAGTATAATATTTTTGTTGTCCTTTTCTTTTAGGGGAATTTTGCTCTCACGCAGAGATCGAACCAATGACGCGGTTTTTAACTTACGTTAAAACGTACTTATTTAGGGTCGTTTGAACCCTACTTTAATATGACTACACTATTCTTGCTGTTGAAGTTCTTGTTGTTGGTGGGGGAATTGTGATTTCACCCAGGTGTCAACCCAGTGAACAGATTTTCGATTTCTAAAGCTTAAACCGTAGATTTAACAAGGAACAGGGCCTTTTGAACGCTATTTTATCGCGACTGATTTATCTAAAAAAAAAGTTTTCATCTCAATTATCTCATGTCGCGATTATCTCATATCAAAATACGTTTTTAATTCACCTTAAATAACTACAAAAAAAAATTATACATAATAGCTAAGTATTAAAAAAACGCTTAAGCGTATAAACTACGGATGTAAGCCTTAAAAAATATAATGTTCTAAAAGGAACATGCAAGAAAAAGAGTGTACGAAATCAGCGTTGCATTAATACCTGTAAAAGGAGCTGCAGCTTGTTTTTTTTTTTTGGGGGGGGGGGGGATACTGGTGAAACGTTTACAACTATTGAATGCAACACAGATGGCTTAAATGTCTTCTTCTTGTTTCTGTTCTCTAGAACATTAAGTTTTTTTTAAGGCTTACAAAGCTGGAGCTTCTTTCAAACGCTTCTGTGCGATACTCATGGCTTACATGTCTTTTTCTTGTGTCGGTTCCTTTATAGCATTACGTTTTTTGAAGGCTTTACAATCATCCGTATTTTATTCGTTTACGCGTTTTTTTTTGTATTTGTTTTGTTACAAATTGCACCCTTAATGTCGTTTCAGGTTACTGGGACGACTCTGAGGGCTCGCCTTGGCCGGGACTCCGACTTGGGAGAAAGGGGGTTCCAAAAAAAGGGTCAATTTTTTTTTTTAACTTTTTTAATTTAATTATAGTATAGTTTTCATCGAAAAAAACGTCTTTGTAATGGACTGAGCTGGATGAAGAAACAAACTCATTTTAATAACTGAAAAGTGTAAGAAGTCAGCTTTCGTCTTGCTGTAAAGACAAATGACGTCAAAAATTGAATAAAAAATCAATAAAAATGTAGGTCTTCGATATTTAGTACTTAGTACTTCGGTGAATTTCCCATGGTTATAATTGCTTATGATATCTGTAATTGGATTTTTGATATCTGTAATTGAATTATTGATATCAGTAATTCAATTATTGATATCTTTAAAGAATTACTGACATCTTTAAAAGAAATACAGATATCTTTAAAAGAATTACAGATATCTGTAATTCTGTAATAAAAGACGGATGGCTTGCCATACCCTGCTGCATATTGTCACGAGTTGCGTTCTTAATACATTCCTGTAGTGAGTTATTTTCTGGTAGATCCTACTGGGGAGGCTGCTTTAGTATGTTTAGTTTCCGCGCGAAACGCGGCCCCTTTACAGTTCAGATGCAAACTGTCACAGTTACCAGAGATTTTCTCCCCTTTTTCTGCAGTGGAAGGGAAACATCCGTTCTGCCCACGCTTCACCTGTCTACCCAGGGACGTAAAGGTTTGGGTTTGGGTAAACCTTTACGTCCCTGGTCTACCATCCGCTCTACGCTCTAGCTGCGTCCGCCCTGGCCATGTAACCGCACGTAGAAGTCTAAGGGGGGGGGGGTCTGGAGCCGGAAGGTTAAAGGGACATCCGGCCTGCCTTATAACATTCCGCCTGCCTTATAACAGCCACGCGGTGATCAACATCCGCGTATATAGCATCGCAAAGGTCAACTGCTCTGTAGTTCCTCGCCTCGAAGAACACAGCTACTGCATGAATGGCTTTGCGCATAATAGACGAACCAGCATTTAAAGCATTAATCGTGTCGTCACAAACCGGAATGATTCTCGTATTTTAACATCACAATTTATAATTTTCTAGGCTGGCGTCCTATAATTTTGCTTCGGCAATCTATTGGAATAATCAATTTTAATTTTTACCACATTAGTCTTTTAGATTTTTGATCTCTTGGTAATTACTGGAAAATTAGTACATGCACACACAGAGATGAAACGTCATGGTTGTTGTAAGCGCGCAAAGGATCATAGACTGCGGGACGCAGTAAATATAGTTAGTTATTATTCAACAGAAAATCTCCTAGACGCCACATTTTAAAACGGATTTTTAGCAAGGGAAAGACTAACGGTAAGTAAATAGACCTTTGGGGCCGTATTTGATGTGGTGGATCGAGAAAATTGGCTCTGGGAGAAATGTCCATTTACAGCTTGCAGCACACTACTCCATTCCGTTCCGTCCCTTTCCGACGACTGACGACGTCAAAGGATGGTCCAGCGCGCATTGCGTCCGTCGCTAACCATTTCAGTATGACTCCGCTGAGCTTGTAAATTTGATTCGTCAATCTGGCAATGCAAATGAAGAAGTACTTCTTGTGATAAGTAGGGGGTAATTAAATAAAAGTCGTAGTAAATTAGGCGTTAATTCTTACGCTCGGGCTTGATGAGATTTAAGTCCAAAAGGCAATTGTAATAGGTTCGCATCTGTATTTAACAGGGGAAAGGCGTTGTGACTAATATTTAGTTTTTGACTGAAAGGATTCTGCCTCGACAATCCCGTCCGTCAGCCGACGGGTCGTTACGTAACGGGACGGAGCATTATGCGCGGCTCCTCTCATTTACATGCTTTTAATCCAAACAGAAATTTGACGGCCTGCGACGTGAAGCGAATGACGGTACGGAGTAGTGTGCTACAAGCTTTAGCGTTTGCTTTACATGCGATGAACGAGTTTCGTAGCACTACCGACGAATACGGAATCACCTTACAATAAAACAAAAAAATAGCTGAACAAATAATAGTGCAAATTATAAAAAAAAAGTGCGGACTTTTTTCCTGGATTTTTACTCCCATGGAATTTTTTTCCTCTGCATTTTCTCTCTGTGGGGATTTTCCTGGATTTTTTTTTCTGTGGATTGCTTTCTTTGGATTTTTTTTTTTTTTTATCTAATTTCGTACTAATATCGCGGCTGATTTAACTTTTGTATCCTGGAGGCCGCACTTATCGACTATACGTGTATACAAGTAAATACGTTGGCTGATTATTATTTTCGTTCTGGTATTATAGGATGTCTAAAACAAAGAAAATTTGCAGGACAAAGTGTCTGTCAAGGTCTTTGGCGTTAATTTAAAAGGTGTAGGTTGAGCTTGACATGAGTTGGTACATCGATTTTCCCCTTCATTTGTTGCGCATTTGATCGTATGCCACCTAATAATTATCGCCGCAGGAATGTGCGGTATTCGGAGATTAATGAATTTCCCTCTTTCTCTCCTGATTAACTGCTGCGTCTCTCTCTGACAGTTCAAACAGTCGCGTTCGCACGCAGAACATGTTTACGAAATGCGCCCACCAGTCAGCGTTAAAACGCAATAAATGCTACAAAGTCTTATTTATTTTTCCGAATAATAAATGTTAAAAGGCGATGGGACAAAAGTTCACCCGGAATTTTTCCTTCCCACAATGACGCTTAGCCACAATGCATACGGTAAAGGCAGCGGTTAAAAACATCTCTTCATCCCACAGAACTTTATAAACAAGTTAAAGTGCGCGCGGCCTATCTTGAGTTCGCCGCAGAACGACACAGATAATCGATTGTACGTTTTTGGCAGCAGAGTGCCTTGTTGATATCCAAGATGGTTACAAAAACAATGGCGGCCATCGATCAAAGCCACCCCCTCCAGGAAGACGTAGCCGCTCGTAAAATACTTACAGGACTCAAGATACACAGCGCACACAATAATGATTAGTAAGTACAGGGTGGTCCACAAAAAAACTGACGACCCAACATTTTCCGAGTCCAACTTTTCTACTTAGCACCCCTCTGAACCAGGAGAGGACAGAATCTTCTAGAATCATTTAGATTTGATTCATGTCCTCTTCTGATTCTGAGGGGTGCTGACTAGAAAAGTTGGACTTGGCAAATGTTGGGTCGTCAGTTTTTTGTGAACCACCCTGTGTATAATTAGAGCTCCGCGATGATCACACTCCAATTACAAGGCAAAATGCTAAATGTTACTGGCGGTTTTGTGTTTTAAAATGATTGTAGCATACGCGATATTATTTCAAATCAATAGTTAAAAAAAATAATTATCTGCATTTAATGGTGCCTCGGCAACGAGGTCATTAGCGCCAACCTCAGTCACAGTGTAGTGGTTAGGGTTGCCAGTGCGCCGCACATATCAGAGATGTTAAACAAACCCCAAATCTAGGCCTATGCTTTATGTATGCAATGCTTCAAAAATAATTTTCTTATAAAGATAGTATTATAGTTTTAGGTTAATTTGGAACTGGGATCAGTAATCGGGATTTGGTACCGGTAATCGGGATGGGGTTTTGATATCGGCCAGTTTTGTTAAGTGGTTTGTCCAGCCGTAATATTTTGTCATGTAGAGGATTTCCCAACGCGGCCGAAATAAAAATTGTGGAAAATGTAAGAGGAAGGTGCCAAGAAAAAGTAAAACTAAAAGTTAAACGATGAATGTCTACCATTCGTAGAGAGAAAGATGCTTCAATAACGTTTGCGTGATACTGTCCAGGTAAGTAGCTAGCCCTGGTTGGAATATAAACCTTCTCCAGACACCCGTATGTAAAGTTTGGTTTGGGTAGTCCTTGTGTTTTTCGTTCGATGCGCAGCCCTTAGATTACTTTGGAGTGTGATCATAGCGGAGCTCCACTCCAATTGAGAAAAAGGAGGAAATTCAATCAATCCCGGAGTGCACTTGTGAATGCCAATCACTGGTGTTTTGACAAAGCGTAAGCCACGATTCTCTATTTTATCGGCAAGTTTACCCGTATTTTCCCCGCTATCTTTTTTTTTTAATTTTATTTATGGGTGACATTCTAACACTTTGTTTTATCTGTAATTGTTGTGTTTTACTGAAGAAGAATGCGCCAAAGATTTTAAAATTAGGCAATTATACTGTTTAACCTGACCACTCCAAATCACTTAATTGTTTTACTAACCGACGCAGATCTTCATCCTCTTCCCACATCACAATAAAAAACCGGGGGGGGGGGGGGGGGTTTTAGTTTTTAAATTTAAAAAAAAAAAAACAAAAAAAAAACAACATTGAGTACACCTAAAACGACAGTAGCAGGAAACATTTTGCCATCGCAATGAAAGAAACGGAAATGATTTATTTTCTTCATTACTTTCCAAATTACGCGCCTCGCTCGCGTTGCCGCGCTCGCTGCGACTAAACACGTAACATCAGACACCGCATCCAAAAACTTTTCCGCCTAAACGGAAGAAGCGCCGGAAACGCGAGCATGGCAGCATAGTTTGGAACATTATTTTCCGTTTTCTCGAAATCACCTTTTCGTGCCACTCTGTAACCCCGGAACATGGCCGCCGCTTTAACACGGCCAGGCCGACCCCTTTTACGTGGTTTAAAAAAGGTTTTGGAGAACCAAAAACGTGTTTAGAGAACTAAAACAAAACATTTCCTCCCATTATTTTTTAAACGTGAAATGAGAAGAGGATGAAGATCTGCGTTGGTAAGTACTAAAATTGGGTTATTTTTCGTGGTCGGTTAAACTATACAATTACCGAAAATTGTAACTAATTAATTGTTTGTATACCGAGGGCATCCTGTCACCAACCGGATATTTTATTTTGCAACAGTCCTTGTGTAACCTTTCTGTTTTTATTTATTTATTTGCTCTTTATTTTCCATTTATTAACTTTGTTTACTCTTTATTTACCCTTCAGTTACGTACTGTTTCATTTACGTAGCTGATTCCTGTACTCTCTTATAGCTACTCAGCTCATAAGCGTTTAACAGTCTTACATCGAAGCCTGTCGTACGCGGAGACACTTTCATGGCAGTCAGTATTGGCTCGCTTACAGACGTTATTCAGCTTTAAACTGAAAGGAGTAGAATAATATGTTCAAGAGTTATCGTGCACACAGACAAACAGAAAGACAGACACGGAGGGTAAGATGAGAAACTCCTCTACTCTGCTTTGCACCGCACGTCACTTAAAACTATTCAAGAAAATGAAGAAAAAAAAATTAGTTTTAACTGTACGTATGCACAATTTGCGAGTTTTATTCTGTTTTTAAGATGTTTGCCTCGTCGAGACTACCATTCGGAGCCGCAATTTCTGTTTTTATTAAAATTTTATCTCATGTGAGTGTCGGAAGTTGGACTCGCCTTCTTCAATAACCAAATTCTCACTATTAGGGCGCGTTTGCGCAAAACTCGCCTCTGCCTTCGCGCTGCTAGTATTTAGCCTAATCGCGATGGCAAAGGATTCGTTGCCATGGTAAAAACAACGCTACTTGGATTATCTAAACCCGACGCCGTTTGAGCCAATGCTTGCAGTCTTGACAGTAAGATAAAGAATTCCTCCTGATGAAACAATTTTTCCAATCGCTTCTAAACTCAATTATTGACGCGTTTCGTTGTGAGCTGGCAGAGCTAAAACCGGAATTTCATCTGGAAATTCATCAGATGAATTCTAGCTTCTAAACCATGCGCAATGGCTGTTTGCCGTGACGTCACCATGAGTTAGCCAATGACGAACGAGAACAACGGCTGTTTGGCCGTCTGATTGGACTAGCCCAGTCACGTGATATGCACGCCACAGCAAACAGCCACGGCGTGTGGTATAGCTGTGAGAATACAAAGGCGAATGGTTGCGTAAATGCGCCCTTACATCGCCTAACGAGAGTAACGATGATAGCTAAACTGATGAAACTGATGTGCTAGAGAAATTAAATAGAAATTGGCGTGCAAAATTCGAAATGCTTCTGGAAAAGCAACGATGTCACTTCACTGAAATAACGGTACAAGATTTGTATGTAATAGATATCCATGAGACATAGGCGGGCGGTTAACCGACGATGTTTTCCAGAAACGGGCGTCCAACGTCTAGTGTGTGGGGGAAATTTCTTTTTTTCCCCTGCCCCCGAGACATTGGAAGACCCCGTTTCGAGCAAAGGAGCAGTTATCGCCGGTTAACTACCTATTTCTCACGGATATGTGTTTTAATGGTAAGGTGTGACGTCTAGCTAACTTATCGACTTATTACAGTTAAAAAAAAAAGTTTAATTTGCAAATTTTATTTGTGTATTAGAATGAATTTAAAATCTTTTCATACGACTGGTGTAAAAAATGTGTAGTTTTGAAAAATGGGGCATTATATGTCAAGTGGTGGAGCCGGCACATGGTGGTGCAGGGATGGTATATATAGACCCCGTAAAAAGTGTTGGGTTATAAAAAAAAAAGTGTTGGTTATCAAAATTAACCCACGAAGTCGTGTGTGGATTTTCAGATTAACCGTATACAACGACTACACTTTTAGCATGGGGATAAGTTAGCGTGACGCCACCACAGTGCATTAAATAATAAAAACTGCGTCTGGCAACCATTTGTTCAGAAGTTCTGCGTCTGTTTTTTATTTATGTTTTTATTTTTAAAGTTTGCCTTTGGAAAGTGAAGTCAGTATCAGCGTCAGTGAAGTCAGTATCAGCGTCAGTGAAGTCAGTATCAGCGTCAGTGAAGTCAGTGAAAAACGAAGATGCCATCAGCTTCGAAATGTGTTAGGTGTCTTTATTATAGTTTAGTGTGTTATGTCTTCTCAGTGGTAGAATATTATCAATTTGAAAAACTTCAATCGATCTGCAAACCTTTGAGTTAATTAAAAAGCTTTTTAATTATTAATTTTTTAATTTCGTTCTTATGATTTCAGGTTTACACGCGTCTCCCGGCTATAACTAACCGAACCTTATAATGTTCCCGCATCACTCGCTAGCGTTGACGATGTGCGCCCCCCCCCCCCCCCCAACATTACATGGGAATCATGGGAATTCGTACCATCTATAAATTCCCCTTTAAAACCGCCACAGCGAACTTCGATTCACTTTTAACACATGCTAATAAGAGTCGTCTTTCAAAAGTCCTTCACGCACAATTTACGGGTTCTACTTTAACGAACGTAAGAAGACGAAAAAGAAATTATAATTCAAAATTTGAAAAAGAATAAAAAGGTAAAAAATAAAAAGTAAAAGTTGAGGAGCAGGTGCGCGTAACCTAATTACAGTTTTAAATATTCCCAAAACGGGCAGAAGGGAACAAGAAACTTGTCTCGTGCTGTTACGTTTCCTTAACGAACGCCACAGCGATTCAGTTGGGAAATTCAATCTGTCCAACGAAAGGCTTGGAGTGAATCTCCCCCGCTCTCTCTTCTAATCCTGAAGGCTCCGCGATAAATAAATTAACTCGCGTCGTATCGGATATTTCGTTTGGCGTACACACGGAAGCGAAAGACGAGAACGGGGCGATATCATGGTGTTATCGTCGTAGGATTTTGTAATTACATAAACTACGGTACGTTCTCCTCCTCCTTGTTGGGCTATGTTGCTGCTGCCTTCGTTTACATTTTTGCACGTCATCGGCTTCCGGTAATTTTGTGTCGTTCGCATGGATTTTTTTCTTCTTACGCTTCCTGTGGAAATCATAAAAATAAAGTTATCGCGTTTCAATGTGTGTCTCTTTTAAAAAGTCGATTTGGTATAAGATGAGTAAAAAAGTATGGGTTAAAAAACGCGGGTGAAAAAAAAGGATAGGATGGAATAGAAATCGAACATGGCGAGGGCCACTCCAAGTTGGAAAATGGTGGCATCAGCTCATCTCATCAACCCCCCCAAAAATTAAGACACGGAGAAGCAGGTGTTGAAGCGAGACTGAAACATGTTGGCAGTGGAGGAGTTGACAACATGTGCAGGGAGAGACTTCCAGAAATGGATGATTCTCTCAGTGAAAAAAAACAAATGGTCACGGATGTCAAGCAGTAAAACCTTGCAACCGAAGTTGCATGCCCACTGAATGGGTTAAAACGCTGTCTTCATTAGAATTATTCTTAGCAGCAATAATCCTTGATAGATCAGAGATGTAAATGTTGAAAAAGTCTGGTCCTAGCTCTGAATATTGTAGGACACCCGCGGTAACAAGCATTACCTTTGACAAGCATGTCAAAGCATGTCATTGAGAGTTAGTTCAAGTGTAACTCGCTATTGCCTCTTAAAAAGATAAGAATAGGTCTAGTTGACAAGAGACTCTTTGAACCCATAATATTGAAGTTTTCAGTTAATTTGACATGAGAAACACGATCAAAGTTTTATCAATGTTGAGAAAACCTTTAAAATTCTGAATAATCAAAATGGTGTCGCCATGATGGAACCTGGCCTTAACGGAAGTGAGTCCAAGTCTGTGACGATGTTTGTAAGTTATTTCCTGACAGACTTATACCATTGGGTCAATCTACGGTGGCAGCGTTCTAGTTTTTCTAAGTATTGTAACATGGTCGGGAAGCTTGAGAAGAGATATTCTAAAACCGGTCTCGAAATTGACTTTATTAGTCTGAAAAACGTAGAGAGGTCAGTTTTCATAATTAAAAAAAAAAAAAACCGTAATGTCTTAAAGACCTATGCAGTTGTGGCAACAAGTTTGTGAAACTTCAAACATGGATCATTTAGTATTTCCGGCCCAGAATGCTGAGATGAGGTATCAACTGGAGTGCCTGCGATATTTTAGCTACGATTAGGGTTATGGAGACCAAAATGCATTACTAACATTTGTTAGTATTAAGGGTTAAGATATTTTCTATTGCTCGGAAATAAAGGACTGTTAAGGACTCGTTGGTGGCTAAATTGATGGCAGCACAAATTAACTTGATGTCATGTTCATAAGAATTACTTTTAGCAGTAATAATCCTTGCGAGAACACGAGATATAAATGTTGAAAAGGACTGGTCCCTACAGCACGAACCTTGTAGGATATGAGAGGGACGCAGAGAGAGTTAGATCCTGTAAGTGTTGCTCGCTGTTGCCTGTTAAAAAGGTAGGAATGGATCCAGTTGACAGCAGAATCGTTGAAACCAATAATCGAAGTTTTCAATAAATTTGATATAAGAGATTCGATCAAAAGCTTTACTGCAGTCTAACACCAGCATGGATCTTCTACGTGATAGTCATAAGATTCAAGAATATCAGTAATGCAAGATTTGTATGGGAGAAAATGCCATGTTCAGAAATTTTGAAGACGGGGAGATTATTGCATTTATTGGGAAAGCAGGTAAGGAAGGTATTTTCAAAAATTGGAAAGTACGCTTAGACGGTCAGGGTTGTCCGAATCATGATCCGAAGTAGATTAGTTTGAATTATACAGTCGATAGTATAAGAGATAAAACTTGGTACACTATCGACCTCGTCTCGACTTATAAATTATTGAAACTCTCATCTCTACCTCTGCCTCAACTGAATTAAACCTAATCTCAACTTGTATGCCCTGGCGAAGATCGACTATTCTACAGTTCTTCAGTTTTTCTTGGGGACATTACCTAGTTACTAAACCCCAGACAGAAGGACACAGGAAGGAGAAGATGGTAGCATGTTTTTACTTTCTATTGGTGAGAGTTCGTTGTAACATTCTTCA
>JAHWFP010042424.1:0-11194 GCA_023313725.1 Lithobius niger | reverse complement strand
TTGATAGTGTCGAGAGGCCCAATCCAACAATATTGATAGTGTCGAGAAACCCAATCCAACAATATTAATAGTGTCGAGAGGCCCTCATCAAAATGCTGTATTTCGAGATTTTCAAATGGAAAAGGGTGCTTTCTGTAAGAATATCGCTTTTCTAATAAATTTTAAGAAACGAAAACTTCGATATCATCTACCGCTAGGGAGTTGCAGCAACTCAAATTTTGGGTCGAGTAAGCGGATGCGAGTGGCAAGCATGAGCTTTTCTCTCAATTTTTGCTCTGCTTCAATAAGCTCAATACAAGGTTGATCAAGTTTAGTTCTTAAAATCCTTTGTGACGCTTCCAATTAAAGCTAAAATGAAAATCGCTCACAGGGAAACAAGCATACAGCAATCAATAGAGATGGCCTTTTTTGAGGTATGCTCATTTGCGTAATGTATTTAACCCTAGAAATTCAGCAAACCATTGAAACCATTGAGGAAGTTTTTAAAGGCAATAGTTTGGGTAAGTATTAAAGTTCTCACCCAGAGTAGAATGGGAACAGAGACACACCTCAGTGAGAAAGCATCCACCCTACAAGAAAGTTTTAAAAGAATTTTTTTTTTCATGTCGAGATAGCAAAGTCAGAACATCGGTCGAATATCAATCTAAGGAGACTCTGATGCTGGGTCGAGCCTTGAGGCCTGTTCAAGTGGTATTTTCTTTGCACTGGCTGCCTTTTGTGGTCATCGTGGTTGAGCAGTGAGAGAGCTTAGCCTGGTTGCTGGAGGTTTGCGATCTGGTCGAACCCCAGGAAAGAGGACCTCGGCAAAGTCCCGGCCAGGACTGCCGGCCAGGGTAGTGTGAGAGGCTGCGATGCTCCTTCAGCGGCTATGGGAACTATTCTGGCAAATTCTGGACAATCTTTCGGCCCCGACAATGATCGGAGGTTTCCCGGATCAAATCCCCGGGTTGCCCCCCCCCCCCTCCCTTTACCAGATATTTCTTCTCCTCTAAAAGTCTAGTAATGTTCCAAATTGAGCCGGTTCAGCCATTAAATTGCTTCGGCCTGACATAATAAGGCTCAAAAGAAATTAATTTTAAAAAAAATCCCATGACTCGAAAAACTGAATCAGTTACGAGTTCGTCACTCCTTCCCAGGGAATTATATACACTCCTGTCACGGCGTAATATAAAACCGAAATAAGGAGGTTAACGGACGATGGTGGGGTCTTCACTGCCCGGGCTACCCTTGAGATAATCCCATGGCTCATCAAACTGAATTAGTTAAGAGTTCGTCACTGTGTCTCCTTCCCATGGAACTTTATACACTCCTGTCATGGCGTAATATAAGCACGAAATAAAGAGGTAAACAGAAGACGGTGGTTTCTTCAATTCACTGGCTACCATTGAGATAATCGCACGACTCATCAAACTAAATTAGTTAAGAGTTCGTCACTCTCCTTCCTGTGTGCCTTTATACATTCCTGTCATGGCGAAATATAAGCCCCCAAAAAGGAGGTAAACAGAAAATGGTGGGTTCTTCGATGTACTGGCCATCCTTGAGATAATCGCATGACCCATCAAACTGAATCGGTTAAGAGTTCGTCACTGTACCTCCTTCCCATGGAACTTTATACACTCCTGTCATGGCACGAAATAAGGAGGTGAACGGAAGATGGGTTATTCACTGCACTGGTTATCCTTTAGATAATCGTATGAGTCATCAAACGTAACCAGTCAAGAGTTGGTCACTGTGCCTCCTTCCTTGGAACTTTAAACACTCCTGTCGTGGCGTATAATAAGCACGAAATAAGTCAATATGAGACTTGGTTTAAAAGAAAAGTACCATGAAAAGTAGGGGCGGGCAAGCTTTTGGCTCAGTTGATCAATGGTGAAAGTAGCGATTGACTATTGCTTGCTAAAACTTGAAAGGAGTCTCGAAATTAGCATTGAGAATTATGGGCAAAAATTTTAACAATTAGCACAGGAATTGGAGCAACAGGAACTGATTGCAGATCCTTGATAGTCTAATTAAAGGATTTAATGCGAAGTGATGTTCACTGATACCATTCAGTACTTCTTGTTTTGAAGTTTTTTTCCACCTGTTAGAGTAATAATAATAATAATCTCGGCACACGCTAGTGTGTCGCGCCAAGTTAGGCAACAAACATCACAACGAACATCACATCAATTCAATTGTCGAGGTTGTAAACTATAGTAGCGCGACGCCATTGCGTCAGTGTCTTATATCTTGAAGCATAGTTGGGCACATTTCAGGTACTTGGGGAAAAATAATAATGCGGTACAAAAGCTTAAATTGTGTTGAAATCGTGAGCAATGACCCACCTCACAAAAATTAACTCGTGTAGGAATGCCAGCTGAGCTGCTTTCAGTGCAAAATCGGACCCTCAATAACGTTGTAAATGTGTTACTAGCTAGCTAGTCCGCTCATTCCCATGTTAATTTTCATAGGGTGATTATTCATCGATACCGAGATAACGGGAAGGCTTCCAGCTATGAAATTGGACAAATGGGTGCAGTACAATACAAACTGCTTACTTTTATGGTTTGGAGCCTGGGGCCGTAACGGGAATGGTGTGGGAGGGCGCGTAAGTACGAAAATATTGTTATAACCATTGTTCGTGTTGTCGGCATCGTCTCTCATTGGACGGCCAAAGTTCGGACAATGAGAACGTGTATACTGACGTGCGTGCCTAGACACGCACTAGTGTATCACGATAAATCGAAACAACGTTGCAAAGAAATTGTATTCACGTCCAATTCACGAAAAATAAACCAACTGTAATAACAAAGTCAAAAACTGGTAAAGAGGCCACCAAGTTGAGAGTGGTTCGGCCCTTCAAAGGAGTGATATCAACACACCAAATTAACTAAATAAAACAAATTACAACAAAATTAAAACCAAACCAAAAACCTATAAAGAGGTGACTAAGTTGAGAATGGTTCGGCCTATAGGTAAAAGATAGTAGCAAATTGTTGAAAACCAATTTCTTGTTGAAGTGGCACTTTATTACACATGTGCACGGTAGGGAAGTTGAGTCAATACACAATTTAAAAAAAAGGAGTGATATCATATCAAAAACCAAAACTGGTTAAAGGGGCCGCCAAGTTCCGAATGGTTCGGCCCTTCAAAGGAGTGATATCAACACACCAAAACATTCGCCAATTTAATCGCGAATAATACTTTGGACGTTCAATGAAAACTTGAACATTGCTACCGAAAGTAGCAATGTTCCAGTTTTCATTTAACTTTCGAACTATTAAGCGGTGCGAGACCATCACCACCAGAAATTTTTGAAAAAAAACAAACCCAAACTAATAAACAGTTGGTACTTTACAGTTTTTCGATATTTGTTTTCGTTTTTTATTTATTTTTTATTTAATTGCTTTATGGGGTGAATCATTTTCTGTGGTCACCCTGCACGGTACATTAAAACTCGACGTTTCGGCTCATCTCAGAGCCATTATCAAGATTAATTTGTAATTTATTATTTTTGCTGTTCTTGAAAATTGCTCTGAGATGTCATGAGCCGAAACGTCGTATTTAATGTATACTTTGTACTACTTTCCGTTTTTTACTTTGTAACAGTCATAAACCTATAGAGCAGTGACACGACGTAGTATTATTGTGTATAACTCTGTGCTGGAGCCTTAATGGGTTAGCTGCAAGGGGCACTGCAGAGAGAAACAGAAGGGTGTCATACTGAAGCCGATGCTGTGAAGAGTGATTTCTTAGACATAAAACGCGCGATTTTTGTTGTTGGAGAAAACAACGTTATTTTAAGCCAAAGAAATCTGCTCTTCCATTGTTTTCCCCCTCCATTTTAATGTAGTACACCTTGTAGTTATGCCCTCCAAAACCCATACTGGTGCCAATATGGCGGCAAATGTCACTGCTCTATACAAGAGGGAAAGCAATTCGCTTCTTTACCTCCACAGGAGAAATAATACACACTAGAAGTAGATTTAGTGGCCTGAATTTCTGAAAATACCTTGTGTCAATGATCGTTCATCCATTGTAGGCTACACACTACATTTTGGGTAACCGCGAGCAGCTGGGGCGTCAGATTCGATAGTCGTCTTGGTCCCGGCTGCACAATAATCTCTGGCTTCTTACAGACCCGGGTTCGATACTGGTGAAGGGAAATGTATATGTGCGGGTTTTTTCTCTGGTTGTTTCACGATGGTTGCACGATCGGTATTCCGGGTTCCTCCCTCATGCGGCAAAAAACAACCGAATTGATGGTGGTACCTTCCACTTAACATCTGGCGCTTGGGCCTTGGTAGGCCGAGCCCCCCCCCCTCTGTTCTTTTATTCTACCACCTATCCCCTGCACAGGTGTAAAATAATGACCGATTCCTTACGCTGTGCACTTACTACTCTCACAACGATGTTTTGCTGATTAATGGTTTCAATGTTTAACACTTTTCTTGCAGGACAGCGTTTTAATACTTAACAAAACTATTTTTTTAAATTAATCAATTCTATTCTCTTCGGGGGTGCCAAATCACTTTACCGCAGTGCACAAACTGGAAGACCTGTACGCAGTACATTACATGGATGATTAAAAATGTAAGGCTAGCAAATCGGAAGTCAAAATTAAATTTCAGTAATTTGGGTAAAGGATCTTAAGGAGTATAGCCACATAAATCCTATTGCCGAAGCAGATCTTACCCATGGCATTATGGTGAGATGGGGTGTCTTCGGTCACAGAAGCTATACTGGTACTTAAGAGCCTTCAAGGCCTAATTTCGGCCTATTATTGGGAAAGCAGGTTTGGTAGGCGTCTTGGTCCCGGCTGTACATACAATAATCTCTGGCTTCTTACAGACCCGGGTTCGATACTGGTGAAGGGAAATGTATATGTGCGGGTTTTTTCTCTGGTTGTTTGGCAAAGAAATTAATTAGTACATGGTTATTATGGGTATAAATCATTGGTTTTTTTTTTATGTTAATTTTTCATGGCATTGAACTAGTGGTTTGTGTGGTTGTGCTATTTTTTAAAATTTTTTTTATATTTTTACTGTTTTTTTGTTTGAGTTGCATTTGACATACTTATTGAGTTACATTGTGTAGGTTAAATGTAACACATTTCTTTGTCAATCTATACTCGGTAAGGCAAGTTCATGCAGAACTTACGCCGTTTACAAGGAATGAATACATTATTATTATTATAATTAGTTAGAATATGCCTCACCAGTTTGGTCTCCTTGTTTAGTAACAGACATTCAGTTAGCAGACTCTGTGCAGTGACGATTTGTGGAATTCCTTCCTGGCCAGTACAAGTACGAAGAACGCTTGAAAGTTTCATATATACGGTTACACTCGAAAAGCGTCGTCTAGTTAACGACCTGATCTTATAAATGTTCTCGTTAGGGGTTTGTCGTCGGATATGGACATTCGCGAGTTGTTTTACATTTGAGGATATGAAAGAACTAGAGTTCATGTACTAAACTTTGTAATTAAGTTATCTAAAAATGGCCTACAGTAAAAATTTCACGATTTGTCAGTGTGTGAACCCACTTCCCATTCGATGTCGTGTTGTCACCATCTTCATTTTCAGAAGGGTTTAAAACCAAGACGCCGTTTCGAAGTTTGTCGCTATAAAACCTGCAGACGTTATTCTTAGCCAATAAATTTATGGATTTGCTGTGTTTCAGCACCCATTTAACTGTTTTATTTGGAACCTTCTTTCATTTTACTGTTTCATACATTCTGGAAGCGTTGATTTTTATCTACGTGCACAATGTGGGTCTGCTTAGACATTTTAAACACAGGGAAGGTTTTAGTTGTCCGCACGGATTCTTCCTTGCCTATTGCATATGCGATAAATTATTATTGGCCGAGCGAGCGAAGCAGGCGAGATCGAATACTTCACTGAATTTTGATTTTGTTTGAGTGTTTGTCTGTTTGGGAACCGATAACCTTCGCAATTTTTGTACTGATTTCGATGAAATTTCATGTCGAGGGGAGTTCGTAAGATGATGGCTCCCTACCTGAAATATTTTCGGCCGGGGAAGAGAGGGGTGGGGGGCGAATTTCGAGGTAGAGCACTGGGCCAGAATGATGTTAGTGAAGCAGCAAAGTACTGCCCTGTGGGTAGGGCGGAGTGTACTAACCTTTTTTTCTGAAAAGTTGTTGGAATAAGAGGGCATCAAAAATTGGCCAAAATGACCTTTCAGGCAATTTTGACCCATCACTACTACTTAACACTATTGAGCGGAACAAATTTGACAGGGTGAGGAGTAGGATGCTTCGTTGTTTAAAAAAATGAGTGGTGATTGTGGGTCGACTCCATAAAATATATCCTTTGCACACAAATTTAAAAAAAAACGCAGTATTTCTGCCCACTCTTGGGGGCCATCATCAGGCACATACACACTGCAAAACACATTTTTACAAACTGTTACAGTTTTCATAAAAACGCATGGTCCAAAAGCTAAAATAAAACAACAATTTGTTTCTTACCAGAGTAAAACGAGGGAGGTTTAAGACCTAACAAAGACTAGCGGCCATTTTACCGGAAGTTAAAAAGTAAACAAATAAAAAGAGTAAAAATGTAAAAAAAAAAAAAATTTGTGGGGGGGATTTAGCAAAAAATACCCAAAATTACACTTGATTATGTGAAATTTCTTTCCAACTTTTAAGAGTTGGAAACTTTTGGTTTAAATTGACCAATCTCCCCTAGTTGTTCACTTTATGGAGTCGACCCATAATCACTGCTTCTTAGTCTCTAAGTGTTTCAGTGAGATAATGTCAAAATTAAATTTAAAACTGGACAAATCGCAATTTGTTTCTTCTTCGCCGTTCCGTCCATTGCAGTACCGTGTTAAACTTGAGAGGCCTTGTGGTACCTCAAGACGTGACCCCTGATTTGTGGAATTTGTTATGTGTTATAGTGACGCCCTAGAACAACTTTTCAACACCCTGCCAATAAGGAATTCCAAAAAAAAAAAAAAAAAAAGAATCCTACATTCTACCCTACCCGTGGGCCACTATCAGATAATTAAAGCACAAGGCAGAAATCATATAGGGCAGTGACACGACGTAGTATTATTGTGTATAACTCTATGCTGGAGCCAGTAACTGGGTTAGCTGCAAGGAGCACTGGAGGGAGAAAGGAAGATCGTCTTTTTGAAGCCAATGCTATTAGACCGGATTTCTTAAGCCTATAACGCACGATTTTTGTTGTTGGAGAAAACAACGTTCTTTTAAGCCTAAGAAATCCGCTCTCAAAGCACTGTCTTGACTATAGAAGTACCGTTGTTTTCCGTTACATTTTAATCTAGTGCACCTTGTAGCTATTACCTCCAAATTGTGTCTCGTAGCCAATACGACGTCACTTGACGTTGCTCTATAGGTTGTTTCCCCCGTGAATATAGAAAATAAACTAATATATTATATATTCTCTCGCTATTATATGTTTAATGATTATTTTTGTGACATACTGTGCAATTACATTCGTATAGGCTAAAAAAACAGGGAAGGTGTCGATTATGTTGCTGTTGAAGAAACGGAAGAGTGTGGGAGCGTGTTTGGACGCCATATTGCCTGGACCAACTGAAGGCTGACGAACGCATCCAAGCGGAACCTTATGGCTGCTGTACATTACGAGTTCAGGGTCCAGAGGCTTCCATTTTTACGAGGTGACGCTGGAGCCTGGCTTAATAGTACGGAAGCTATCACCACTTGCGACCGTAAATCCAACCTCCCTTCCACCCAGACCATCTCTTCCCTCTTTTTTCCCCCAAATATAGATCCAGTCTCTGGCAAGACGTGTGTTATAGAAGTAGCAAACTGGCTGTGCCTACACAGTATAAGCCTAATTAGGTGGTTAGGTGTATACATTGCATTCGTTCACACAATGACGTCACAGGCATGTGCGAATAGATAATAGGAAAAGCACCGTTGTCAAGGTTGACCTTGGGAATTAAGCTACACAAAGTGGTTAATCTAAACCATTAAAAACGTATGAAGACGCGTGCGTGCGAGTGTGTTTGTATTTCTACACATCTTGAACCAAGGCTACCGACAAATATGAGAATAGGACCAAAATTAAGGATAATTAAATTGGACTTCAGTTAGGCCTATTTTCATCGCTGTAACTGGATATTGTGGCCCTCAAATACAGCGAAAACACCTGCAAAAATAACGTGGAAGTTTTTTTTTTCAGCGAAGCGACACGACGCCAACGGAGCGAGAGAAGCTAGTGATGTGGCTAGTTAGTTTTAAAATGGCAACTTTTCCAAGCCCTGGTCGGGACTGTTCCCAAGTTGACGAATTTTATTAACTACAAGATTAACAAGAGTATAACGATAAAGATTGATCGGTAGGCATTAAGAAAAGCAAAATACCACAAAATCGAAAAAGACTTGACAACTTCGAGTCAGTTGGCTTTATCCTTTCACTTTCACTTTCGCCTAGTTGCGCCTGCTTTTCTGCGTTGTTCTGCGAGAAGACCAACGGCAGAAATGTTGTTATTTTAATTATACCCAGTGCAGTGTTGCACCTACAGTGTAACGACCTAGTGAACGTCGTTTCACGTTTTGTTGTTTTAGTGTGTGTGCGAGTGTGCATACCGACTTACGCTTAGTGCTTCAAGAAATGTGTTCGCTTGAAAAAGATCCCGATCTTGAGTGCGAAACACTGCAACCGTAATTATTATATACTTGTACGTACAACTCTTGCAATGCTGTAGCCGTGTCTTAATTTCGTGAAGATGCACGGCTGCAACAATGAAATCATTGTTGGACTAGAGTGCGTGCAGTCTTACTACCATGAAGACGTGCACGCTGTACCGTGCTGTCTTACTACCACGAAGACTGCACGCAACGGAACCCAAAGAAAAAGCAAAGATTATTAACACTACCTGAGGCTGCTGGCGAATCAGCAGCGTACGAAACACATTCACCTTCCACATTTAAAGGAATTTTAGACAGCAACACATCTGTATTTGAATCATCAAACAAATCGTCGGCTATGTTGGCCACTGCCAATGTATAGCCACAATGGAGTCGGCTTTCAGGAATTTGAGACTGAACGCGACTCGCAACAATGGTCTCGTTGTATCGTTGTCTTGTTGTATACTACAAGTGTGTTAGACAACGTTGTTCGGCAACATTTCGGCAAGAAAGTCTCTATTGATCTCGTGCCTTCGGCACTCGATCGACCTCGGCTTTCTTACCACATTGTTGCCGAACGCCGTTGTCCGATACTTGAACAATTTGTATCTTTCCGCGGACCAATCAAAACAACAATGTGAGCTCCAGCTTGAATAAAAAAAAATCCTTGGGAAGTTTGCCAGTCAAAATTTTATTTTAATACGGGTAAAAGTGCATTCACATGCACATAATATTAAAGTTTATTAGCCAGTATTCGCCAGTATTCGCCACTATTCGCCAGTATCTTGTCAAATAAACAGCAATATAAATGTACTCGTGACAGCTCAAAATGTTATCAGCGGTGATGGGTTTTTATTATTAAAAATTAAAAGCATGTAGCAAGTCATAAAAATAAAGCCTTAAAAGAGCACAAACATATAGTTAAAACACAACGTTTCGGGAATTGCTGCACCCCGTTATCAAGTGCAAAGAAGTTTAAAAGTACGGCACACGTGTCATGCCGTGGTCAAGGCCAACACAAAACAAATACTCAAACATATTTCAAGTTTAAAAAAAAAAAAAAACTATAAAACTTAAAAGAAAACGTCGGAGGAAGCATTGTGGCTCATCTTTTGGGTTAGGCCGTCGCATCTTGTTTCTTTGTCCATTTGCTTTCGTAGCGAGTCGCCGGATGGTGTTGACGTCACAATACAGCGCAGACAAACAAATAAACACACATACACAAACTCATACGTACATGCGTACATATACATACATACATACACATACATACGTACAAACAAACAAAGCTAAACAGAAAAAAACAAACAAACACGCCGTAGGGGCGTTTTCGGAAGAAAAAAAACCGGCGTTTTCAAGAAGAAAAAAAAACGGCGTTTTCTGGGAAAAAAAACGGCCAACTCTTATCCCCGCCACACATAAAGTAAAATTTTTTCACGTGGCGTCTACAGAGCTCCATAAAAAATGGATTCAAGTTTGCAAAATTCTAAGTCTTAAAATCAATATTTTGAAGCAGTATGTTATTTTTTTTTCATCTGTCCTTTGTGCACGGCGGAAAAGAAGCAAATGGGGACTGCTGTCAATTTGGGTTCTGGAACTTCACGCAATGACAAAATCCGATCGAAGAGCAGAGGATAACGAGCTTGCAGACCCAAGGGGCTTGCTCTCTAATCCCTATTTGCAAGAAAAGAAAAAAATTCACTAGGCAAGGACGTAAACAGATTGAATGAACGAATTTTTTAGGGACGGATTTTTTTTGGTGAAGAATTGAAGCACACATTAGGATTTAAAGAGACAGTACAGAAAGGAATGGTCAGGGTTGTTGAGTAGTGAAGGAGCTCAAACTTGCTCTGTAGAAGCTTACCTGATCTGATCCTACGTTGTTTTACTTCAGTAGACCCGCCTATGGACATACAAGGTGTACCTCAGCCCAATTCCACAAAATCCCAGTCCAGTATGGTCTCCATTTTTATTGAAGGACATTGAAGAAATTGAGGGAGTGCAACGTTTAGATTTACGAGATCAGTTGTAATTAATCAATTGTAATCGATCATTTAATTTACCAGCAACGTTTGGAAATCTCGGGATTAAGATGCTCGAATCAAGACGTCTTAAAGGCTGACCTATAATTATTTGCCTATTGAGCCATTAATGAAAGTGTTGATGTTGAGCTTCTAATTTTTTTGAACTACGAAGCACATATCGTACCAGGGGACATCGGTTGAAATTAATTGTTAAGGAGAGTTAACCCAGATTGTCGTGACTCTTTTTTTTCCAGTTGTGTGGTCGGACCTTGGAATAACCTACAGTTCGAGTTTATGAACGCACAGCGTGCAGGCCGCGGTTTAGGAGCAAAATCCGGAATTGTAGTTCGGCAGAATTCCTGCGTCGTTTTAAATGGTGAGGTGTATGACACGTCTGAGTATAGCAAAAAGCAGAACGTTAACAAGCACTTTAGTTATTAAAAACACATACAGAGTAGCCATCAAGTGCTGGTGAAACAATGAAATCACGACGTTTCGGTTCCAAGGTCGGAACCGTTTTCAGGTGAAGGGTTTAAAACATGTTGTTTG
>JAHWFP010042422.1:365-13573 GCA_023313725.1 Lithobius niger | reverse complement strand
AGCAATCCGTAACTCAAAACAATGCTATTTTAGCAAATACTATTGCCACTTGCGATTGCGAGCGCCATCTGAAAACTATTTTGGCGTAAATGAAACTAAAAATGGAAGTTTCCCAACCTTTACCTAAAAGACGCTGATCGAAAAACCATGCCTGAACGTAGACCCTTATCCCTGCACCTATTTATAACCCAATTTCACGATGTCAGTCCGACAACAATGGCATAAACGCGCACAACAAAGAACTAATCCTACTGACGTTCTTTGGCTCAAGAAGATCAACAATGCGACAAATATGTCATCGTTGACAGTATTGTTATTCCTTGTTTGTTGAAGGGGTATTCATCGTTGTCTGTGGCCTTGCAGTGCTGGAAACACCGGTTCTCGTCAGACCACCGAAGTTAAGCAGCATTGGCCCCGATTGGTACTTGGGTGGGTGACCTCCTGGGAATCCATTCCGGGTGCTGCAGACATAGGGCCCTTAGGGCTTCGTCGGGCAGATGACCGGGTGCGGTTTAACGCTCACTAAAATTGCAATGCTATTGCCTGGGCCTCCGCCAGTTGCGCTCACACGATGGCGCCACTACCAACAATTAAAGTAAGCGGCGGCACCAAACTAGTATGGCGGTGGGAAGGAAAACGATGCGCCTAGCTCTATGTTCGTGCTAGAATTCAACACTACAGGCTTAACGTCTGGATACGAGAAATCTCGCAAAATGATCGGCAGTTGACAAAAAAACGATGCTGATTTGGAGCGTCACTTTGTACCGGTTAGTTCTTCTACTTATATCAACAAACGAGCGGTCGCATTGAAATGCATGCACGCATCTGACAACTAACACTGTCAACTACGTTTTTTTTTTTTTTTGGTTAATCCAGGATTTACACACGCTTCGGAGACATGTGTTAATTTACTGAAATGTAAACAGTTTTGCCTCGCCATGCTTTGATTGTCGAAAGTAATAGAACTACCGAAATCACGAGATCGAGCATGAGATGCTATTTTACTTTATTTGTACTAATTAAAAAAATTAAACGTGTAATTTCAATATTTCATAATTATTTTGTTTGTTTAGCTTTTGGACAACTGAATTGAACGGCTTGCCTGCGGTACATGTTGTTGCCTAGCAACCGGTAGGCGAGAATGTGAATGATGCGTTGCGTTGCGAACCGTGTTTTTAAATCGTTTTTAAAAATACTTCTACTGAAGTAAACATTTTTTCACTTCACTATGTTATGCGAGGAACCATTAATTATCTTTCTTCATTGTTAAAATTATTTTATTTGTTGTACATAGCCATAACAACGTCTCGAAACGAGACCGTATCCCATCATTCCCATTGAATAATGCTAATGCAACGATGAGTTCGATCCGATCGTGTTCGCAGCACGCTCTAGCGACAGGTACTGTCCCTGCCCCAAGTTCGTAGTATAGAACTGCCAAACCATATGAAATATATATAGAAGCATCCTTGGGTGAGTTATCGTTGCTGGAACGGTGATGGGTCTTCAGAATCAAGCAACAATGCTCTGGGCACGACACATTTTTACTAGTTGTTGTCTGAAGGAGCTAGTCGTTGTTAAGTTTCCGCGGTAGGAACGGAGATGGGGCACTTTGGAATCGAGTAACAATCCATAAACACAAGCAGAGATATTGTTGCAGCAGGTGTGTTTAGTTCTGTAGACTCAGATTCAGATTTAATCAATCCAAGAGCATCCATATCACTCCGCCTTTTGCATCTCAGTCCTAAATCATTGTTGCAACCCCATCGTGTTCCATTGTTAAAGGAGGGCTGAGATCATAAAATTGGGCGAACTTGTTTGCAAACTTCTCCCACTTTTACTCCCACATGTTGTCCCACTTTTAAACAATGCCTTAACAATCGGAACGCTGAGAAAAACAAGTCATTTGGAAGCCACACTTTTAAACAATATAAAACAGTAAAAGTAGGGCACAAGTGGTTTGGCAGTTGTATTAGCACGGCCGGCAGGAATAAAAACGGATTAGAGTTCACTCGAACGCAACGAACTATAATTTGAACTTTAATTCCAGGGAACAAGGATTGCGACATGCCAGCCTCCATGCACACGTAAACAAACATGTACATCACTAATCAATCAAACAAAACGGTTGGATATTTCAAAAAAAAATACCCACACAAAATGAACACGTAAGTACTCACATGAACTACAACTAAAACAGAAACCATCAAACACAAGCAAAAACACTGCCTAACTAGGAGTCTGCTTGTTTCAGAAATTATAATAGCACACAAAATACAGACATAGCCACTCACACGAAACACATTTAAAATATAAAACAACTAACACAGACAAATATAAAAAAAAAAACCTGTATGATACACAAATTAAGCACACACATACACGCACACAAACATTAAACATTTCAAACACAAACTGCGTTCACTTACTGACATAACAATTACGTGAAAACAGTCATTATTCCCTGGAATTGGAGTTCAAATTATAGTTCGTTGCGTTCGAGTGAACTCTAATCCGTTTTTATTCGTCTACCTTCACGGCTGTGCGTATGGGGATACGAGCTCTGTTTTTTTTTCTAAACGGCGAAGCCGTTTTTTGTTCAGTTAATTTTGTAACAACGGAAAGCGTACAAGTAAAGATTATAGCATGGGTTTTGCCAACAATGGGCCGGTGTAAGTGATTTAATGCACACTAATAAGATGCTTTACTCCTCGGAGGACGTTGCTCTACCAAAAGTGTGCGTTAAATCGCTTACACCGCCAGTTTTGCAAAACCAAGCTATAACTTTCTTATTATCCTACCTTCATTTCGTGTAGCAGCGCCCAACGGTAATACCGTTGTCGGATGAAGGGAGAAGTTATCATTTCCTTGTTTTTCCGGAAGTTGGAATAACAATCGAACAACAATGCTTTAACAGTGTGCTTTGATATGACGTTCCAAGCAGTCATAGTTACAACAATTTCGTTGTTGAACGACAGGGAAACTTCTCATTTCCCGTGTTCGGCGAAGGGAAAATTCGGAAATAAGCAACAGCCCGTTCTCCCGAGCAACGATGCTTTAACAATATACGCCTTGAACGGACATCGAACGTGTGATATTGTTATTAAAGTTTGGTTGTAGTCTGACGGGGTAAAATCTTATTTACCTTGTTGGTTGAAGGTGCACTTCGGAATCGACCTAAAATCGACGATGGACTCACTGTTGTAGTTGTTAAAGAAAGTAATGTTGGAGGTTTAGAATGCAACACCGCTGGAAAATCCAAAGTAGTGATCCGTTCCTAAGTAGCATATTGCTTCCGAAGATGGTCATACTTGTAACAATTCTAAAAGTGTGCAAAATAAGTGTGTATAATAAGTGGGCAGAATAAGTATGCAGAATAAGTAAGGAACCATTGTGGACCGTTGCTACAGCCGTGCGAATACGGCACCTATACAGTATCGTTTTAACAATGGTTGGGGTGAAAGTAGGGTAAGCAGAGTTCCAACTTTGTAGTTTACGCCATGCTTTCAAGAGTTCTTCCGTCAAAAACTTACTACCGTAAAAATCTCTAGAAGCAAGCCATCGAGTTCACTAAATGTTTCTGATTTCCCAGTTTTCTAACATTACTTACTGACTACAAATTAGCGAGCTTTTCGGCTAGTGTTAAAGGACTCCCAACTACTTTGCAGCTTTGCCAGCCTTAAAGAGTGCTTTCATCGCGTACGTCTGTCAACCACGCTTCCGTTTAAGAGTTAACAGCGTGATGACCATTAAGCAAGCCATCAAGGTCATTCAGTTTATTTGATGTCACCAACCTTGGCAATTACCACCGACAGCCTACTAACTTGTTTTGGGGGGCATCCTGTATGCCTTCTGTCGTGTGTTACTGTGTGTCTATGTTGACTGACCAGCACACTGCATATAATACGACGAAGTGATACTAAACCAGGACCGCTCAGAGGTCTGATGGCGCCTACAGCTCCAAAACCTTTGTGGACCCTATCCTCCTCAATTTTCACGGGTAATCAGAGGAATGTTATTTTTTTGTGACCTTTTGTTGCTTTTTCGTTGTATGTGTGTCGGCATTCTGTTCAGCTGTTAGTTGTACAATGCCATGGGCTCCTCCCCCCAATTCCCCCTCTCACGGGCCCTTCCTAAGCCAGGGCCTGGGTGCAGCTAAACACCTTTTTGTAGTTATATTTCTCACCGTGTGAGATGTGGGATGGACCTCTTGAAGCACGGCACTACGGACAGAAGTCAATTAGGCACCCCCCCCCCCCGTCCCCCGGCCCGGCCCCCCCCCGCCCAGGCGGGGCTGAACCGGAGATGGGGGATAGCCGTCATTGTCGTTTCCGATGACTGGAAGTAGAATAATCAACAAGTCGTCTTTACTCCTGGACTACACGTCCAGGAGTAAAGACGACTTGTTGATTATTCTACTTCCAGTCATCGGAAACGACAATGAAGGTTATTATGCATCTAAGGTTCAGAAGCGCATGGACGGATGGGGGGAGGGAGGAGAAAAAAGCAGCGTTACGTTACACCAGGATCGCATTGTAGTTATTAGTACGGTTACATTTCTTGGAGAGAGGGAGAGAGAGAGAGAGAGAGAGAGAGAAAGAATTCACCCGAAACCTCTTCATAATTTTAATGGCCAATCAGCATCCGACTTCTACAGCCACAGAGATAAACAAGGAGAAATTACTGCGCATTGAATTTGCGCTAATCGTGATGATCACGGGGACCGGAGTGGTGGCAGAGTTCATCCTATTTACTTGAGGGATGATCTGATCGATGAATGGGTAGAAGACCCGGAAGAAAATGGTAGAGAGTTTGCTCGGGGGTGCTGGAAAAGTCTCTGCCAGTCTGTGCGCAGGGGTGCCCATCACCCCGCCACAACTACTATGAGGAGTCCCCCTCCAATTTTTTTACCCCCCCTCTTCCAACTTCAGAAAAAGATGCACGTTTCATAGCATGATTATTTAGGCGCCAGCTAATGTTATGAAATATGCCATTTTTTAATTCGACGTGTCACACGTCGAATTAATGCGGTTGTGGCCAAAAAACGGGGGTAGCCGATTTACGTCAGCGACATCTCCTCAAAAACCAGACACATTTGTTCAATTCTGATCCGACGAAATTCAAGTATGCTGGTGGGCGAGTTGCAGTGCGCCAGTACACAAGGTGTTATGCTGTAGTTAATTTAGTTAGGGCGGTTTTAGTTCGCTAACCTCTAAAAAGGTCTCTGAACGAAAAACCGTCGTCAAATAGTACACGATCAGTGGCTGACGTCAGCGCTTCCTCAGCGTAAAGGTGTGCGCTCAACGCCGATCATACGAAAAATTGCGGCGTGTAACTGCGCATTTTGGCAAGTCAGCTCTTCACCATTGTGGTCAGTTAGAGGCTATCGTGTACGTCGAGATGGCTCATCTCGTATGGCGCAGAACAACACAACGTGAGTCATCACTTACCTTTGCTGTGATCTGGATGGTACACCGAATTTCTATGATTGAATCTGGACAGTACAATGAAAACGATGCTCGTATAAGACTTTTGCTGTTAATTACTGCGCCATCCTCGCTGCTTTTCGGGTGCGATATATTACAGTATTTTATTACGCATATTTGTGGTGTTGTTTCCTATTGAACGAGTGAGCAAAGCAAATGATGTCCTGTTTTCAGGCCTCTCACTCAATATTCAATATGGATTTGTCACAATTTTCGTGTGAATATTTTAACCTTTGTTAATACACCTAAAAGTAGTCAACCTGCGCAATATGATTTTTCCTACTCCCCCACCACCGCCAAATTACCTGCTGAATTTATGAAATATGGTGTTCGAAGATTTAAAAAATGTAAAAGTCTGATGAACAAGAACATCGGGTACGGGAAACTGTAAAACAACGAAGCTTTCGGTTTGTTTTTTTGTAAGCAAACCAATATCAGCGTCCGATGAAAACTTATCTGGTCAGTGATTGCATCGTCGCACACAAGATTCTGGCTCATTTGCCGTATCGTAGGAGCAAAAGTTACGAGACAATTTTTTTTAATATAATGTGCAATATAGTAGATATTCTTAAGTACACCATGCATTTAGATTTTTTAGTAGTGTCCTGTTGGTATGTCTACCGTTCCAACATCATACGTCAATTACAGATTTTTTTTATTCTACCATAAAACACGTCGAATTACTAGAGCAGTGTTAGTGGATCTTGTTTTTTTTATTTGGAAGGTTGCTGGTGGGGTTAAAAAATGTAACTAGTATAAAAATATGAATACGTGGCTAAAAATCCGTTTAAAATGTGGCGTCAAGAAGATTTTCTGTTGAATAATTGTTAACTTTATTTACTGCGTTCCGCATTATATGGTGCATTGCGCGCTTACAATAATCATGACGTTTCATCTCTGTGTGTACATGTACTAATTTTCTAATAATTACCATGAGATCAAAAATCTAAAAGACTAATACGGTAAAAATTAAAATTAATTATTCCACTAGATCGCCGAAGCAAAATTATAAGACACTAGCCTAGAAAATTATAAATTGTGATGTTAAAATACGAGAATCATTCCGGTTTGTGATGACACAATTAATGCGTTCACGCTGGCTTGACTATTAGGCACAATGCCAACTGAGATAGTAGCTACGTTTTTCGCTGCGAGGAACGAAACTACTGTCTCAGTTGACCTTGACTATGATAAGTGCGCGGATGCGCTCGACGTGTTGCTGTTATAAGGCAGGCGGAAGGTTATAAGGCAGGCGGTATGTTTCTTTAATTAGTCAGTTCGTAGTGCAGTGGCGCAGGAAAGGTAGGGGGGGGGGGGGAGAGGGAAACAATGGAGGCATCCACGCCCCAACCAAAGTGAAAAAAAAAGTCTCAAGGACATGGCAGTGACGTACCTTTAAACATTTCAGCTTCTGGGCTTTCTGGGGTAGTTAACAGCGTTCCCACAGACCCCCTGAAAACGTTTACTGTCTGCGCCATTATCGAAGTGACTCTTAGCTATCAGCAACCTGAACGTTTAAGCGACGCATTAATACGTCGTGTACGTCTCAACCAATCTAGCAACAGATATATAAAAAAATTGTGTTGGTTTTAGGTTACGACAGCAACTAATTTTTATCCCGAGAATATGCCGTTATAATTTTCTAACGCCAATCTACCAATGGGAAGCGAATAAACGTCAGCCACCAGCCAATCACGGATCCTTAACACCGATAAAACGAGCACACGGGATTTTATCAGAGTAAACTGTCAGCTTCGTCCTTCCATCTCGTGTTAACGGTCGACTCTTCTTTATCCCGCTTGCCGCTGCATAACGAAAGTATGAAAGACCTGCCATTGGTAGGCCTGAACCAATTTCTGAACATCTGATAGTAAAGTGAAACATTTCATTTGACTCCCTGGCGATCCGCATTTAATCATTGAATAATTACGGATGCAAACCTATTTACGTTGCCCTTTGGACTTAAATGTCAGACTGCCTGAGCGGGGAATTGAACCCACAACCTTTGAAACCACAGGCATATGTCCAATCGCTGAGCCATTCTGACACGACCAAACGGGAACGTCCATGCAGCATTTAACACGCATAAATATACATGCAAACATGCACTTTCCAATTGGCACTGGAGGGACGACTTCGGTTTCAAAGATCGTGGGTTCAATTCCTCGCTCAGGCAGTCTGACAAATAAGTCCAAAAGGCAACGTTTGCATCCGTATTTATTTAACCCTTTGGTTTTTCATCCTGTTTAATCCTATTTCATCCTGTTTAATCATTGGTTACCATGGTGACAAAAGATCAGCGGCAGCGTTAGCTCTCCACCGCTACTATGCGAAGCGTGGCTGTAAAGACGTACAATATTAGCGTTACTTGAATTAACCGAAATAGTAGAAAATAAGTTATTAATAATTGTCATAAAATCATATTCTATTTTAAATATAAGAAGCAACATTTTCGTTAAAAGCTAGGGCCGTCGTCAGTTCCACTGTCGACACAATGGAGCGGGCTCCGCTTTTTTTGTCAATCGGATCGGATTGGATTTGCCTTGTAATTTCTAAACAATAAGAGTGAGATGCTTGGGGTTTGGGCCATTGGAAAGGTGGTGAAAAAACCGTGAAAATATCTTGAATTTGGTTTATTACCGCCTAACGCCGCCTGTTTATCATCCACAATCAATCTTTTAACAATCGGATGCCTTGAATAATTAGAAATGGCTTCGCGTCTCGTTGTTGTTTTGATTTTGGCTCATGCTATTGGTCCATTTTGTCGCCCTGATGGTTCCTCAACCACATCTCCGATTCCGGATTTTTCTTTTGATAAACCTTGTCCGGAGTCCCGTGCTACTGCATGCAAAGTCTGGTTTGGATAGTCCTTGTGGTTTTTGCGTGATGCGCAGTCTAAGATTACATTGGATGTCTTCGTAGCCAAGGCTACCTAGACGTAAAGGCTTAACGTTAGAAATTCGACGCGTCGTCCAGTTAGCCACCGATTCTGCCACCAGTCGCGCTACTTACACCCTAAAAATGAACTGCTCTAACATGCTGACTGAGGTAGTGTACGTGTGACACGCGATACGCGGATTTTAAACTTAAAACACTGCATTGACACCAAATAATTAAACTTTAACAACAATGGCTTCATGCTACGTACCTCTTTGTTCACTCGACGACAAAACAAAGCCTCCGGAGGTTTAATTTCATGCATTTCAAGCGGAAGAGCAACCAAGGTACGTGTGTATTGTACTGTATGATACGCTACGGCGTTTTCAATTCTCATTAAAAATGTGTTAAACGATTCATTAACGTAGCAGTAAATCATCCGAAGACTTGAAGAATAGTCACCATTACCGTAAAATAATGTTCGTTTAGCGCTGCAACACCGGTAATCTAATAACGAGAAGATATCACGTTTTTGTGCATCCCGCTAACACTAATCAATGCTACGATTGGGGTTTTTCATTTTTCGTGCTTTCAGTTCAGCGCAACGCTTGGACGACGCGTCTAGCATGCTACGTGAAACCGAGCATTAAGCCTTTACGTGTAGGTAACCTTGTCGTAGCGGAGCCGTATACGCTCCAAATGAAACACTTATCTACTTTGGTTGAAGCGCCCTGCCGTGGATTCATGTCCGTCCTACAACTTGTCTGCTTTCGCAGCGAGTCGGTTTCGGTTTCGATAAGTTTGTGATGGCTCGCAGTGTCACAACTAAACTTTTTTAAAGGCGGTGGCAAGAGTAAAACGGTAACGGAAATTGGCTCATCCTCGTACCTACTTGTGTTGTGTGCTGTTGTGTTGTGGTTGACTTTTGTTGGCGCCAAAATCGTTTGTGTGACTGCTAGGACTTTTAGGTTTTGCGCAAAAACCATGAGCGGACGTGCAGGAGAACGTGGCCAAGTATTGTTGGCCACGATTGGTAAAAACTTTGTAACCAAGAACTGGATTGGTTAACGAACTCGAGAGCTGATTGGTTGTCCGGTGGAGCTCTGGATCCGACCGGAGCATATAAAAGTCAACGGCTTCAGAGCTCGGTGTTCAATTCTCGTTGATTCTTGTGTTGAGAAAGAACGTTATAATGTAACCCAAATCTTGTCATGATTATTCCGTATCAAACAAGGTTTAACTACTTCAAGTTTGGCTTCTACATTGAACACACGTTTCAAAACGTAGGGCCCCAAAAGACTAAGGGATTTTGGGTGAAAGGCACTGAAAGGATGTGGCCTGTTTTAAAGTACGTTTATGTTCATATTTGGGCTACCTGCTTTAAATTTAGGGCTCATTTACCTCTCTCTTGGGCCCCGCCCTTTGTAACCCCCCCCCCCCCCTTAATTGCGGTACTGATGAATCGTTGGGAAAACAAAACTACTTTATGCGCGGAGGAAACAGTATAGGCAATACTATTCCTGTAAACACTAAACGAACTAGTTGAGTGCCTCTGTCAACAACTTGTACACTTAAATCATTTAGTGCACGCAGGAATTGTGAATTTAAGCGCGAGACCACTGCCGTTGAAGTTTTCATTTTAATGTTGATTTTTAAAGGAGACCGTATAGTTTAGTTTCAATTACAACTCGAGCGTAGTTTAATCTTGGACTAAATATAAGAGTCACCTGTACCACGGCCGCCACACACTGCCCGTGCGCCCGACATTGTTAGGAGACTGGCAGCGCGACCTTGCGTCATGGGAGATCAAAGCTATTTCCGAAGGTTTTCCATGGTTTTCCCGTTTAACTCTCGTCACTCGCGTGACACGAGTGAGGCGGTCTAAGGTGACACGCCACCGACGGATTTCGAGGTGGCGCTGCGATCGCGGCTGCAGAAGGTCGCAACACACTCGAGCTTGCAGGCAGCCGTACGTGACTAGTCCACCTCGAAGAGAGTAGTTAGTCCAATGTTTAAGTATCGATACATTTTCTCAACCACTCGTTACATTCGCAAGCTAATAAAAAAAAAACATCTCCCGCAAGCGCTCGGTAATTTTTCAGGCGTCGGAATTCAACTCGTGATGGGGAAAATGTATCGATAAAATTGCTAGAAAAAAAGTGTTACGCAATTTGTGAACGCTCCCTTACTTGTAACAACTACAGTAGTAATATATCACAAGATCGTTAATTTTTCGATTGTCACTAGTTGCATTTTGAACTGAAAAAAACATCAAGTGACGAGTTGTTTTTTTTTTTCATCTTTGTAATGTAACGTGTGGCAGCCAAAATTATCTATGTACTTAAACTGGTCTTGGGTAGCACTTGCAACTGGAATATCACCCAGCATTTAAAACAAGCCAGGGGAAAAAGGGAAAAAAAATTTCTAAAAAACCCGTATGTGGTTAATTATCATAGGTAATATCCCGAGTGCAAGGGTAGTTAACGATAATTTTTTGGAGCAGTAAAGTTTTTGCTCTCATTCAACTTCTGAGTGTTTGCGTTGGCTAATTATTAAGATCCGGAGTCACAAAGTGGCGAGGGAGCTTATTGCCAACATATGCACGAGCAAGTTTAAACGAGCGAAAACTTGAGTGGTCCAAAAAGATCGATAACTACTCGCCGTCACGCAAGAATTACTCTCCAGGTTTATTAATAATTCAGTTACAAACATTTATGGGCGTATATAAGTATTTCTGCATTTTGTATTAATTTTGTTGTACTTTTATTAATTTTTTAGCGAGTCCATTAGTTGAGACTTACGTGAAGTAGCCTGTCACTTTCTGATTGTTTCAGTTTCGTATTTTGTTTAATACGCTTCAGTATGCAGACGTTCTCAGGTTGGGTCTCCGTAGAAACGATCACAGAAAATCACTGAAAATCACTGAAAATCTTTTAATTTACGTAAGAGTAAAATTGTCCTAAATGTTTCTGCTGCAGTTAACTATACGTTTTTACATCCATATTCGTTATTTATTTATATATATGTAATCACAAATAAATTTCTCTTTGCCGCTGCAGTGTTTGGTTGCTATGGAAACGAACACGGTCAAAAATAACTTCGAGTGACAGACAATTCCTGGAGTGAATATCCACTGCGGACGTGTAAGCATGTTGTATAGCTCCTGTGAAGCGTGTTCACTATGGTGTAACGCGTTACCGTAGTAAATCCCCGATTTTAGACCCCCGTCTTGTATCCGAACATAAGTCCGTGACTTGTATGTAAGAACACGGTATTTTAAGTGAACCTAAAATAGCACAGTGATTTTGTCTTCTACCAGTTATAACTACCAGCAGAAAGTAAAAAAAAATAAAAAACACTCTGGAATCCTACTTCAAGCCTGACTTGAAAAAATAATGCGATTACATGTTTGTTGTGTTGGTTGGTTTTTTTGGTTGTCTAGCAAGTAATTCATATCCAACTTTGGAATAATAAATACATGTGGTCGACTGAACCCATGTTTACAGAATCCAGACCGGATCCTGAGCCGTCAATAGGTTTTCAGGATCGATCTGGAATTCTGGATCTCCACCGGACTTCGTATTTTTTTTTCTGCCTTCAGGCTGAGGACTTATGAGCAAGGACTTATCAAAATTTGTTGTCCCAACGCGTACTTTCTTAAAAGACAACTTAACTTTCCTCATTATGTTAAATAAATTCACCTTAAAAGGTTTATTTTGGCCTCTTGGTATTGGAGGGAAAAAACAGACAACTCTGCAATATGGTAATTGAAAAGTTAAGCTCAAAGTATGGAAATTAAAAAGTAAATTCAGACTAGCCTACAAGAAATTTGCTTAAATTTTTACATTTGGCAGTACAGAAAATGCATGCAGTACAGAACAATGCAGCGATATCTTCTACTGTAGTTATAAAACAGCAACTCAAGGATGTTTTTTTTTTTGTATGGTACTTTGCTTTAAAATAAATTAGTCACTCTTTCTCATACTACAATAATTATTTGGTAACAGGAATAATTCTCGATTTTATGGGAAAGAACTAGCCAGAAAATCTTTGCTTTCCGTATGCATACGAGCATCTCAACAAAGCTTTGCATGCTTTAAGATTTTCGCTTTGCGGATATATTGCTTGCACCAAGGTCGAGTGGAACGATAGTATACCAGCTTGCACTGGGATTCCAAACGAACGTACTTTTTATCCAAGATGGCTGCTGAAATTCTAGTCACAACACGCAAACAACCTAATGATAACAAAATCGTGGCATCCATCAACTATTAATGTATTTTCTTCCAGTAATCACGGTTTTTGTTGGGATTTTATGGTCAATTGATCCAACCTACTTACAGCAACGTTAGTATCAATTAGGTAGGTGGCCCATTGAAATTAGAAAATGCACCAAACTGATTAGGCGTAACGATATCGGGCACAACGACGTAGGCTCATAAAATTAATTCAATTAATTTTCTGACATCTGTTTAATTAAAATGCCAATTAAAAGCCAGATTTACGTCTAATTCAAGTAAGATTGGCAAACCAATCTAGGTTTTTAATTATTTTTAAAAACTAAGGTTGAAAAGAAGTTGTATACCCACGGATTTGGTCGATCGGTACCGTAGCAAAACGATCACAAGTTTTAAAATTCAAATACTTATAAACGAAACTTTTTCAGTAACCCCTTGCATTCGTACCGGGTTTTTTTTTTTTCGTTTTTAAGACCATGGCCTTAAATTCGTGGATTTACGGTACCTAGAGCAGAAATAAGTGCACACTACTCCTTTCCGTTCCGTCCCGTCCCGTTCCGACGACTGACGGTAATGGATGGTCCAGCGCACATTGCTTCAGTCACAA
>JAHWFP010042421.1:90278-129093 GCA_023313725.1 Lithobius niger | reverse complement strand
CTATAACCCCGGCGCCCACCGCACCTCCGGTTCCTCCACCACTCCCAGTGATTCCTCCCACCCCACAACCATGGAGTTTATATGGTATGTTACTCTAATCGTTTGGGAAGATTATCTCCGGCAATTGTCCCCAACTTTCTTTAGATTAACACTCGGCTGACAACCAGTTCGCGTATTAACTATCCAATCCTATTATGTAGGCATTACCTGTTTTATATTTAGCAGTTGCCTCTCTTTTGAAGGCTCAATCCCTAGTGATGAAAAGTTGGCTTTCCTGCCGGGCTCGTAGCTCCCCTTATTTGTGCATGCGCTAGCGCAAGCCTCAGTATATAAGACGCTCGTGCCGGAGCATTCGTCATCTTTCTTCCTAGGGCATCATGTCGAGTGGTTGTCCTTTTTGGCTATTCCATTGTCTCTGGTGTCCTTTTCACTTTGATTGTCTCATCATGACTTCAACACACTCTTCGGCCCATGTAACCGTTAAGTGGTGCGGAAATTCTGCAAGCATCTTCTTCGCCCTTTCGACTACACAGCAAGTCCCGAAGAGTGGACTGACTCACCCCGAAGGGGAACCAAACATTGTCAAAAGCAGTGGTCAGCAGTCCCAGGGTTGCACCTGGGGACCGTCGACCACTGCTTTTGGCAATGGTTTCCCTTCGGGTCCACTCTTCGGTTCACCTACGGTCCCTCGTCGGTTCGTGGGGGTAACGACGGTTACCTTGGGACTGTCGGTCCACATTCTTTTTCGGCATGCGTCCGTGCCCTACAACCCAGGAAACCGAGCGACCAGACACCAACCGACTGCTACGACCTTCTTGATGTTTGTACACCGGCCCATGAAGAGGGCCGTCCTCGGGCTCTTGGCTCAGTCTCCTTTGACCCGTACTTTTTCGGTTCCACTACATCTCTGCGACCCGGCGCTTACATCGTCTGCGACCGGACACCCACCCACTGCTGCGACCGTGTTGGTGTTTGGAAACCAGTCTCTGAAGAGTACGATCCCTGAGCAATTCGCTCGGTCTCCTCAACCGAATTCTTCACGTCTGCTGTCACACATCTATCTTCTTTACTATGTCTCTGCATTCGAGTGCTGTTACGTCTGTGCACTGTAACACAGGCGACTGAGCACTCACTCACTGCTGCCATTATGCAAGATCACCGACTGACACCACCTTACCTCTTTCTGTTGTTACTTCTACAATATGCATTTCATGAGCACGAACGCTCGGGATTTGGAAACGAGCATGTCCACGTTTTCTGTCCCTTCGCTGGCAACCAGGCTCGGGCCCAAGCCAAGCCCGGTGCCCCTTCCTTTCTACAGACGGCGAACGGTCCACCTTCTTCCAGATCAAGTCTTTCGTCCTGCGGTTCTTTCAGGCCTCAGTCCACGGGCCCATGGGTCTGTTTGGGACGGCCAAGGGAACCACAATATCAACACTGAGCGTTCAGCATGCCACCGGTCAGTCGACACACCCGCATACGAATAAGCTTGCGAACTCGTTTTCTCTCCTTTGAGTCAACCGTCACTACGACTCTGAATTCCGTCATCCATTCTACACTTCCCCCCCAGCCGGGGGGGGGGGGGGTGGCCACCTGTACTAACAGTCCCTGGGTCCCGTTTCAACCCTTACAACATCAACTGGGAGCAATGGCTATACATCATTGCAGAGAGCAGTCAGTTCAACTAGTGAATATACAGGAGCCAGCTTACAAATAGATTGGAAGTATGATGACACCAAATTTGAGAGAAAAACTGGAGGCTAAATGGCAAAGTTTTCTTCCCAAGGCCCCCGTTATGGGAGACTATGACACTAACGTTAGCACAACAATGGATGCGATTAGATCCAACAACAACAAAGCTAGCAAACTCAAGGCCAACTGTGGAGTGAAGGGAAGTTTGAATGCTAAAAGTCCGTTAGAGAGTAGAAGTGTGGAGGTGTGAAGTCTCTTGGGCTGCTTAGAGAGTAGAAGTGTGGAAGTGTGAAGTCTCTTGGGCTGCAGCCAGAAGAAGTGAACTAGAAAGGTTGCCGAAAATTTGTAAGTTTGCAAAGTTTTTGCAAGGTTTAGCTGGTAACTTGGACATTTTGGTGCTGCGTTTTGACTGTAAGTTGTTTTAGAATTTTGGTATCATCGAGGAAAATACAATTATCACTTTCAAGATGCTCGTACAGGGTATTCATGAAAAGAATGAAGACGATTGGACCAAGAACACTCCCCTGTGCACTCCCCACTAACTACTTCCACTGAGGCAGAGAGAAGGTCGTTCACATTACATTTCTGGTGTTGTTTGGTGAGGAAAGACGTAAGCCATGCAAGGAAATCACCCGAGTAGCCTACATCACTGAGAACTCTCAAAAGATCCCACCATGCTTGGCCCGCATGCTCGAGAATGCTGTGAACTTTTCTGCGGTACAGCATGAGGAAGGTCTTCCTTGGGAGGATTGAGAAAGTGGCCCGGATGATGGCGAGGGCCCCATAAGTCTTCCCCATGGCAGCCTGAATGTGTTTGGAGAAATTCAGGTCACGGTCAGTGACGATGTCAAGATCTCGTGAATCGTTCTCTGTCATTTGACATTCCTGGGCTAAGGTGGTAGTCAGTCAGGTGATGATTGGTGCCAAACTTCAAAACTTCACACTCTTACTCTCGTTAAGATTCATGTCCATGGCTTGCGTCCAGGACACCATGCTGGAGATATTGGCTTGGAATGTTAGCGGGATTGTTTGAGACAGCAAAGATTTTGGTGTCATCGAGCAAAATACAATTGTCACTTTCAAGATGTTCATACAGGGTGTTCATGAAAAGAATGAAGAGGGTGGGCCAAGGACACTCCCCTGTGGTACTTCCACTGAGACAGAGAGAAAGCCGTCCACATTACATTTCTGGTGTCTTTTGGTGAGGAAAGACGTAAGTCATGCAAGGAGTTCCCCCGAGTAACCTTCATCACTGAGAACTCTCGAAAGTTTTGTGTGAGGTTAACTTATCAAAATCTTTACCTAAATCGAAATGGCTGAATCAGCTTGGAGCTTGTCAACCCACACGGTGATCTTGTCAAAGAAATGGATGAAATTATGGGTGGTTGACCGACCAGGGAGCCCTCCATTATTGATTCTGGTGGACTATGCTGTTGTCAATGGCTAAGTTAAGCATTGGTGGCTTCGAAGGTGACTATGCTAAGGGTATCTACTGCTCATGGTGTGTTGGCAGTAACAGAAGTATTTACTGGATTAGCAGGCTTGAAAACAGATCCAAAGTAACTGTGGAGTTCATTGGCTTTTCCTAGAGGGTCAGAGATGAACCCTTTGGGAACAGTCTAAATAGCTTGCCTTTAATGGACCAAAGAAACCGCTCGTGCAAATGGAAAAAAAAAAAAAAACTTTGGTGCTACTGAGGTATGTGCAGAACTCTGATGTGATTTCGATTCTACTGCAGTTTCGAAAATCGAATACAAATTTAAACATTCCAATTGAACAATTGGAAAGAATCAGTTGAGGAACAAAAACGTTTTAATTGCCATTTTGTTAACTTGGGAGGATTAAAGTATTTCAGTTAATATTCACACTGAAACTTTAATTAATAGGTTGAAAGATATGGCAATCCCAATCTGCTTCACTAGCTGCTAAAACGCTATTTTTGATTTCTAGTTAGAGCAGGTATAGATAATGTGCATCACTATGTGAGAAACTTAATAAATCAACCGCTATGGCTAAAAAGTAGGATTTTGTGGTTAGTTTCTGTTAATTTGCTTATAGCTATTTAAATTTGTTATTCTGCATTATCATATTTATTTTATCACCTAACGTAATCAAAAGCAAAGTAGTGGTTTAATATACTTTTGACGTAATGAAGGAAACTTGTATTCATTAGTGAAGAATGAGCCTGTGCTTTCCTGCTTACCGATTGGTGTTCTGGTTATGGTGTAATTTAGATGCCCATTTTTACTGAGCCTCAGCCTACGTTTTTAGCTTACTGGACGTATTGTTTTCTGCATAATCCTTGCTTCATCACACCCTTAAACCTAATTAAGGCTATGAAATAACTGTGTTTGGACACTTTTCTAGGCTTATTGTTGCCTCTTGGTTGGCTTCCCTGCAGTGTCCAAGTTGTTTGGCCTGTATCGTCTGTGTTTACGGCAAAATTTCAGTTCTGTTAGCGTTGTTGGACTTGTGTTATAATCCCAAACAACTTTCTACTGTACTTTATCTTGAGTAGTTTAGGAGATATATTTTGGATGAGCTTGAAAATGACCTCCTAGGTCAATTTGGGAACCATCATTGTATTTGCCACAGGCAATTATTTATATGAGTATGTTGTTATTACCAACTCGTATCCAGTATATAGCAATCTATTTTGGATGGACGGGTCTTTTGAGACATATTGTATATCGTGATATGTCACGAACCCTTGGTGAAGGTGGACACTTGAAAAAAAAAGACAGTACCTGTTTTAACGTCATTTTCAGCCATGGTTTGGAGGGCAAACTTGCCCCTCCATCAGAGAAAATAGGTTATGTTTTAACACCCTCTTCGGCCCCGTTTTTTCAGGGGGAGTGGGGGAGACACCATCCCCTGTAGCTCTGGGCTGCCACAATAATGGAACCAAACACTGTTGACATCTCTAAATGCAGGTTATTGAACAAAATGATGAATTTGGGTCATACTGGCTATTTTGTGCAGACATCTATACGACCATTTTTGAAGGAAATTTTCTTGTGAACATAGTATGTCAACAGTTGACTTTCAGGGCGCATTGCCCCTGTCAACGCTCGTCCCTCTTGGCCACCCTCCCGCTTGGCAACGGCAGTTGAGCAGAGTATCTAGCTCATGAGCCAGCCTGGCTTGGAGCGCTCTCGTTCCCACATGTGCATAAACCGCCAATCCTCCAAAAGTAGTAAGTTTCCGACTCAATTCAGTTGTGCGGGGGCAATCTGAGCACCTTCAAATCACCAACCCCACACCAATGGCACCAAACTACAAAAGGTGTTCAATTAGATCAAGCGGTGAAGAAAGGTTTTTTCGAGGGCGGCGGGAAGCCTGTCAGGGTGCGGCCCGTCAGGGCGCATCGGCCCTGACAACACTCATCTCTCTTGCGCACGTTCCCGCTTGGCAACGGCAGGTGGGAAGAGATTCTCGCTCATGGGCCAGCCTGGCTTGATGTTCTCTCATTGTTTCACGAACATACTGCAAGCTTTCGAAAGTAACGAGTTTCCGACTCAATTCGGTTGTACTTGGCGGGTGGAAAAGATCTCATCACCGATAACCAAGTACTAAAGTGGGTGCTTTCCAAGGCGAAGTACAATGTCCGTATAGCGAGATGGGCAATAGTACTACAAACCTTCGATTTTGACGTCATGCACCAGAAACCCGTCACAAGGGGCTGACGATGAACCGGAGGTGACAATCACCCACGACGAAGTCAGGGAATCAGTGGTTCCGAATCAACTGTCTACAGCAGATCCAAACTCGGCCACATCGCAAGCTTTGCGTGAATGTCTGTCAAACCCAGGATACCCTATGCTTTACTTGAGAACTCAACCGGTCATCGGCATCACTGACAAGAGGCAACTTCGCCAAGCCCAAGAAGAGGACGAGGACATTCGCCGGATCAACCTAGCTCTGACATGCCCCTAAAGAGCGGGTAGTGACAACTCCTACAACTATATGAACAGGGTCCACAAAGACTCTGTTCTCGAATCAGAGGGCCTGATTTATTAACGTGATCAACTTGCACCTGACAGGGCTCTCCCGCAGGCGACCTGGTGGTTCTATTGCCAACTGCAGTTCGTTATGCCTATCTTACCAGTGCCACAACCACAAACAGGCGGATCATCTCTGCATCGGCAAGACTATTGAGAAGCTTCAAGCAATGGCTCACTGGCCAAAGATATTCTCGGACTGTAAGAAATGTGTGAAGTCTTGCTATGAGTGTTAAACGGCAAAGGTGGCTTAAATGAAGAAAGCAGGCAACATGCAACCCGTGCTAGCATCAAGCATCCTGCACATTCTCGGCATCGATTTCATCGGTCCTCTGTCCGCGACGAAGCACGGTCACAAGTACATCTTGGTGATACCGGACTATTTCACCAAATACTTATGGCTGGTGCCTACCAAGAACGCCACCGCAAAGACAGCAGCACGCAAGCTACTGAAAGAAGTGCTCGTGTCGGACAACGTAGCAGCTTTTGTCTCCAAGGATTTCAAAGGCATCCTGCAGCTCTCGTTCAACACAATAATACGACACATACCACCCGCAGTATACCGCCGAACGAGACAGACAGCGAAACGAACTTCAAAGACTGTCTCCAAGCTTTCCTTCAAGACCATAAAGAGAAATGGGGGTCCTCTTTTACCAACACCTCAGTACGCCATAATCACGACAGCACATATCAGCACAGGGAAAACACCCTTCTATTGAAGTTCAGCAGAGATCGTTACTTCCCCCTACAGGCGCTCAGCCTCCCAGACATGACCGAGGATCTCACACCAGCACAGTACATAAAGAAATTCAAGGAAGACATGGAGAAAGAGAGGGATTTAGCGGGAGCACATCTGGCGGAAGCAGCGAGATCCACTAAGATTGAGTACGACAGGCGCAGGCAAGAGGTGACCTACCAGAGGAACGATCTCGTGAAGGTTCGCAACCGGGTCCAATTGGACGCAGCCAAAGGGATTGCCAAGAAATTGGTACCAGTGTACAAGGCCCCTTACAGAGTGCAAATGAAGCTGAGTGATGTGACTTACCGCATCGCCTCCATTGATGACCATTGACTGACACTGCGGTTTATAACGTGGCCAACATGGAACCGTACCGAGATTCTATCGCCATGGAGAAACAAGCGCAGCAGGCAGCAGACCTCCCACCCCTATCGCAGGATACTCTCACTAGTCAGAACACTAATGAGCCAGTTGACGAGGCGCAACCCTCGACCGTGAACTTTCCGATGATGGTCAAGACTCGCACTGATGACGACGGCACCAGCTCAGACAGCGATCCTGACTGCCGTCCTTTCACTCACGACGAGAACCAAAGAACCTTAGATGATGACAGCGAACCAAATCTTGATGACGTTGGGCGACCAAGCCAAATGAAAGACCATCCGCGCCACACCATGAAAGCCCCAGTTCATCTGAACGACTTTGAGTGGCTGCTACCTAGGTGACGTAGTCCCTTTCGCAGAGGAGTCGGACAGAAAATGGGAGTCGGCTTTCCACTAGTCAGCATGACAAACCACACGTTCTTCGGGAGGAATGATGTTGGGGAGCGACTCGTGGCCAAGTGAGAAACGCAAAATTGAAGCAAGAAGAAATGGGACGGACGTCTAATCGTTAAAGTGATTCGAGTGAGTGTTTTCAAGGTGATCATCCAATGATGTCGTTGGAGAGTGGCGAAACTCGTAGCCAAGGCTGTATGGAACTCATCACCACTCTTAATCTGTTGACCAAAAAGTGAAATATTACTATGACCCGCATCAATCAGTGAAACCTCCGCACCACAGACTAGCTGCCAGACCGCAAACGGAAGCCCTGCCAGGTTGAATTCTAGTTTTCTTTCCTCACCCTGTTACCTGTCAGCTGAATTGCGACACCAAAAGTATGACCATCGACAGCAGTTCGAACTCCCAATTTTCAGTGCAGTGCGTTCGAAGTGGACACCACATGGTGGCAGTGCCCCACCACTTATGGCCACACAAAAAAAAAATTGGTCAGTTCTCAGATCCTGCCTGGTGGTCAAATTTGCCCCTGATCATCGCTTTTCATTTGCTAGCGCAAACTAAATTTATTACGTACAAAGAAAAGCAATTCAGTTAGCTGAAAATAAGTATTATTTAGCCTAACTTGGCATTCAATTATTGTCGTCTATGTTAAGCTAACCAATTGCAGCTCAGTAAAATACAATTCCAAGTGTTTTGGTAACTTAAAAGTAGACTTGAGTTACTTCCAATAAAATAAAAAGCCTAGTTACTTTCAGAATGAAAATGCCAGAGAAACAAACATATTTCTTTTCACTGCCTAAAAGTGCTACTAAAAAAGACAGCAACTCTGCAACGCTATTTTTCGGTTTACCTTATGTAATCTTCATGTATCTTAAAGTAGTTTTAAGTCCCTGTTTTTTTCCCTGGCGACAAGACAGACAAGCTCACTGTCGGGCGGTGAACCAGAACTTTCTCGAGGGAGGCGGGGAGCCTGTCAGGGTGTAGGCGCTTCGCCCCTGACAACGCTAATTTCTCTTGCCCACCTTCCCGCTTGGCAACAGCAGTTGGGCGGAGCGTCTCACTGATAGCATAGTCTTATATTAATTACGGAAATTATTTATAGAACACAATTCACAAATTTGGGTCAGAAGGGTTAATTTAAGAAAAATAGGAACAGAATCAAATAAAGGAATCATTTTGAAGGAAATTTTATTCTAAACATAATTGGTAATTGGTTTATTTTCAATCGGATGAACGATTTAGTCAGTATAAGCAAAAAAACATTTTTGGTCGCCATCATGACTTGCACCGGGCAGATTCGGATTTTAGCATGCTCAAATTAGGTTAAAACCATCTGGTGCCCAAATGTCTCAACATTCGACGTTGACCACATTTTAGAGAGCCATTTTGTGGAAAAGTCATCCCTTCCAAAATGGTAGGCCTATTGCCAACGTGGCACCGGTCCCGAAGTAGAGCATCTTCACACCAAGATACATGTAAGCCTGTACGGGCCGCAACCAGGCAGTTACAAAAGCAACGTAAAAAGAGAAAGAACAAAAGCAACGTATCACATTCACCACACTATAAGGTACAACAAGGAGGAGTGTAGGCCCCCACCCTCTCCTGATATATAACTCTGTAGTGGTATTGTCCGATACCACTGTCACTGTTGATCCCTTGACTTGGTTCGCCCAGTGAATCATTGCCAGAAATATCACTCGCAGCTCCAGCACATTGATGTGCAGCAATTTCTCTGCTGGTGACCATACTCAGCCGATTGTTCTTCCCCAACCCTCTCGAATGTCAATCCAGTAGCAGTCTTCGCCAGTAGACCTTAGAAAGCACTCGCCATTTCATAATTTATACTCGCCACACACCAGATACATATTTTGCGCGATGCGTGGTTTTCCCATTTATGCATTTGTGAAAGTGTACAATTTTTTTCAACACTAGTATTAATGCAGAAAAAGTTGTTAAGTAGCCATTACAAATCTGAACATAACGCCGCAAACCGTTCGTCTCTAATTTATACGGTTCCCGAGATATCGCTCTTTGAGTACGGTAGCATTCTCGGTTGCTAGTCGCCGTTTTGGCGAGTAAGGTTAAATTCCAAGTCGCCAATTGTTGATTTGCAATTGTCAAATGGCGAGTGGCGACCGACTTTGGAGAGGGTTGTTCTTTCCCTAGTACCCCACCCCAGTGTAGAGCCATCTGTGATTGAGAAGCCAGTCAGCCGCTGCTGGTAGGAGTACCGGGATCTCTTCTTCCACGTTCTGTCTCACCCATCACCATTGTGTTCCAGCAGGATATGCAAGCTGTATCTCGATTACCATATCACCTTCCAGTAACAATGGTGCAGTCACGTCCTCCACGCCACCAAACCTTCCAATAACAATGGTGCAGTCGCGTCCTCCACGCCGCCAAAGGTACCAGCGTTGCACATGAATCCAGCTGATCTATTTCTTTTGAGAGCTCTGTGGCTGTCATGGTGTTTCTAACAGTTCTCGTACCGGTACTAAAATCTGAGTTACCCGTGGCTGAGATGGCCGAACCATGAAGGTCTCTAGGGCACCGAAGAACTCAACTTTCTTTGGCTCATCCCCAACCTTAGGTGTTGAAGGAGGGTGGTGCTCCAACTCCACGTGTCCTCTATCCGACTGGCTTTTAACCCATTCGCAATGAGCCAGTCATCTAGGTAAGCAAACACTCGTTCTCTCCAGCAATGTAGTCTCCCTATGATAGGCTGCATCACTAGGGTACCATATGTAACCCTGACGGGTGCACTACAAACTGGTACACTCTCCCTAAGCACACTAAGCGAAATAAATGGTAAACAGACGAGTGCAAGGGGAAGTGGAGGTAAACGTTCTCTATGTCAATCGATGTGGTGAAATCCTGGGGACGTAGAGCCCCCGATTGATGCTAACATCTCCATCTTGAAGTGGTCGTTTCGAATAAATCCGTTCCAAAGATTGAAGATAAGCTGCGAGTCCCCGTTGGTCTTTGCTATCGTGCGGGCCGGGCTAATAAACCCCGGCAAATCGTGAGGTTCCTCCTGGAGTGCTCCCTTTGCTAATAACTCCCGAATTTCTACGATATACGTTGGGAACTCCTCCCGGTCCAACAGCCACACTGGCGTCTTTAGCGCGAGTGGCGGTGTTCGCACGAAGCGCGGGGTATAACTGTATTCTGTCACTCCTAAAGCGAATCTGTCCTCGTTACCAAATGCCAAGCTCTAAGGTGCCACTGTACCCCTGCCCACACTTGGTGATGCAGTGGGGGGGGGGGGGATGCCAGGATGTCGTCAGTTCCTGGGAGGCGGTGGTCGTCTACCCCACATCCCCTTGGAAACGAGCCCCTTACACTCTGTCCCTGTGATCGAGTTTGTGATTGTCTAATTGTCCGAGCCTGTTTGCTGCCCAGTCCAACCTTGTCACTGAGCGACGGTGGCCGCTTGGCTAGGAAACTGTCGCGAAAGGACTGGCGTTGAATCTCACTCCTGTGATTATAGACGCTTCCTCGCAGTTTGTTTTGAAACAAACTAGCTACTTCGTTCCATTCAGAATGATACTTTAGTGGGGATAGCCTAGCCCAAGGTCATCTTTTGTCTCATTCATCATGTATGACTCGAGTTTTTACCATGGTGATGGACTGCAAGAGCCTTCAACTTGAGGCTTGTTGAGGTTTTTGACTTGTTGGTCGATTACTTATACAGGCTGTTCTGTGAAAGAAGTAAGTAGTCTACTCATTACCCAGCTGCATATAAAGGTTCACGGCTGGACTTTAGCTAAAAAAATTGATTAGCAAAAACACGATTCAAAATGAAAGATTTAAAATTTTGATGAGCTGTTTCTGTTTATTTTGACTAGATACCCACTATTTAACAATTTCAGACAGTGACGTTAACATCTTACAACTTTAAGCATGTGCGTTGCTCCAGTTTTGCACAATCGTTTCAATTCGTTGGGGATCGCATCGACCATGCATTGGACTAGTGGTAGCACAAAGCACGCTTATCAAAGCTAAGCTGAAGAAATTTTAAACATTTTTCTGCGGCTCTTTTCGTGTTAATACTTCATGTCTATATTTATTTGTTCTTTTATACGCAACTTCAAAAATAAAGTTAGTTTAGGTTTTGTTACTTGTGTGTAATCATTCTTTCTGAAAGAAAAGGAAAAACCTTAATTTTTTCCAAGTCAAAATTGGGCTCTATAGTTTTAACAAAAATATATACTACCTGTAAATTTCTTGTTTTCAGTTCCTGGGTGCTCCCTTTGTGTCTTGAGGTTTTTCACTCTCTAGATCCAGCTAGCTGCGCAACCCCACTGCGCAGCCCTCCCATAAAAGCGTTTGGATCGGGTGCGGCCACCAACTTTTTTCCTCCCAATATGTCATGGAGGTAACTTAGAGGTGAGGTAGGGTGGGCTTACAAGACGTAGTATATATTTTCGTTTTAAGACGATAAAAAAACAATTTTGACTTGGGAAAAAAATTAGGGTTTCTAGTCGTCGACGCGAAAATGTATACCACCTGTAAATTTCTTGCATTTGCAGTTGACCTCATCAATGAATGGTGGCGGGCACCACATGATGAGCTCCGGGTTGCGAGCTAGCTCCCCCAAAAAGTTTAACAAAACTTCGCACATTATTGAAAATAAACAGAAACAGGAAATCAGTTCTCTTTTGTAAACTGTGCTGGCCCTGAAAGGGCCGTATTTGTTAGAGATGAGGTCTTGCATCCGTCTTCTGGGGGTCTTCCAAAGGGCTGGAGGTCTTGCTCCTGTCTTGTGGAGGGCTTTATTTCTGTATTAAGTGCTTAAGGGGGGGGGGGGGGTGGACGACACATCTGGTTGTCACAATAGAACCCAGACGATTTAGTCCATCTTTCTGTCTTGTCATGTCCCTGAAGCAATGACTTGTGAAGACAGTTTGGCTTCTCCATGACGCGGCTTGAAGGATTTCGGAAATGGAATGCCTAAAAGGTTGAAAGTGCACCGAGTTCGTGTGCAGTGACCCTAATGTTGTTGCCAGTACAGCTGATGTTGTGGTCATCATAGGCTTTATGGATGATCTTCTTGATCCATTTAGCGATCACGGCTGCCGATGTGACGTCAGTTCCCTAGGAGAAAGAAAAGAAAAGTTGAAGTCTGCCTTTGCGGCATTCAAAGTCGGATGTACGCTTGATGTAGTAGCGTGGACGGGGCAGAGCGTTCTTTTGGGTTCATCGCCAATAATGTTCGTAAGCGCTGGAATGATGATCGGCTGGAATGATGAGGGTCTTTGTGTCTTGGCACGAAAGTCCGGACGAGGTCTTAGATGGTTAAATTTGCAGTTGTCGAAGAAGACGCAATAGGTGGGATCTCTTGAAAGGGCTTGCATTTCGCTGCATCGTAGGCTTGCGGCGAGTGAGGTAAGGAAGGCTGTCTTTCTTGTAAGGTGATTAATGTGACAGGTTTGGATAGGCTCGTATAGTTCCTTCATGAGGGATTCGAGTACCATGGGAAGGTCCCATTCTGGCGGTGCGGTGGATTGAAGGTTTATTCAACTTCAAATGATTTGAGCACTATGAGCAGTATTGAAATCCGAAAGTCTTTGAGGAGATTTCCTGCCGCTCTGAAGACTGAGTTTAAGGCTGAGCGATAGATGAGTATGGTTGAGCCTTTGAGTCCATCCTTAAAAAGGTCGGTGAAGAAAACTAGCAGTTCGGAAATAGGGGGATTGACTGGATTAATCTTCCTTCGGTTGCACCATTGAAACCATCGTTTCCAATGACTGTCATAAAGTTTGTTTATGGATTCTCTGATGGCCTTGCTGGCAATTCGAGTGGCTTGCTCTTCAGAAATTCCTGCTTTTTTAATGAGTCTGATGATAGTAGCCTCCTGTGCAGGTGTAAGATGTTGGGGTCCCGGTGGAATTTGGTTCCCTTTTGCTGAGTCAGAAGATCTGGGAGGTTTGGGAGGCTTCTTGGTTGGTCTATGAGGAGGCCTAGAAGTTGGGGGAATCATGTAGCTGTCGGCCAATTTGGCACAATCAGTAGCAAGATGCCTTGGGTTTGTTTTATCTTTTGCAGTGCTGTCGGAAGAAGTTTGAATGGAGCGTAAGGGGTAGGCGTAAAGGTTCTTCCATGGGTAGGTCAAGGCATCCACGGCGCAGGCTAGTTCATCAGGGATTGGGCTGATGAATTGGGAAAGTCTGGCATTGTGCCTCTTGGCAAATAGGTCGACCATTGTTTGCCCTATAGAAGAGATATTTGCAGACTGATTTCTTTATAGTCCATTCCCCTGAAAGTGGTACGTTGCGAGAAAGGGCGTCTGCTATTACATTCCGGTTGCCTGGGATGCGCAGAGGCTGAAGAATGATGTTGAGAGACTGACAGAACTTGAAAATTTCTGACGTGAACTGATGTAATCGTCGGGAACGAGATCCACCGTCTTTCAGAATGTAAGCTACAACAGCGGTATTGTCGGCCTGAACTTGGACGATTTTGCCTGCTACAAGGTGCCGAAAGTGGACGAGGACGTTGTGAATGGCTTTCATTGCCTAACCTATTGCAGATTTGTTTAGAAGTTTGATTACTTCGTTGGTTAAGGTCGGCGAAGGTTTTGTTGCGAATTCCCTGGGAGTAAAGCTTGTTAGGTAAGGATTTGAGTGAAAGGTGGGTTTGAAATTGAATCCAGTCGAAAGAATCGTTGTGTCCGAGGTGATTTGCTCCCAAGCCGGCCAAAAGTGTTTTGAGGCGTCCACCGACTGGAAGACAGAGAAAGGCGTCATTGGTGCCGGTGGGACCTACCCTTGTCCTGGTGGGGAATATTTGGTGCGGATGTCCGGGGTAGTGCTCCGTTTCGTGTTGTTGTAATTTCACTGAAAGGACAAGTTGTTGTGAGTGTGAGTTTAATGACTTTGGGCAAGAGGGCTGTGAAACTTGAGAAGAGGCCATCGAATTGTGGTGCTTGGGAACAACTGGCTTCTTGAAGGGTTGGTTTGTTGAGGATTTCGAAGCTTGAGGTTTAGGTTTGCGGGAGATGTCCAAATGGGGTGCCAATGTTGGAATGAGGCCTCTAAAGAGCATGTCTGACTTATGAAGCGGTTAATTGCAGAGGATGTACTTGGTCGAAGCATTTGGGTTCAAAGTTGTGTTCAGAGCAATGTCACGAAGGAGAAGGCTGGAGTTGAACAAGACTTTGGTGAACCAATTGAACACATGAAAGGTTGCGAAGGATGCTTTCTTGAAAAGCTCCGAGATGATGAAGCGAAGATACTTGACGTTGCAACGGCTTGATTTGATAGAGAATTTTTTGCAAAGGGCGATGATGGGCGTAGCGAGGACATCAGCTTGCGAAGAGGCTCTGAGGCCAAGGCACAGGATCTTGTCATTCTCCTTTAGAACGGCGGTTGGTACATCACCCCTTTTCGGAATAAACAGGGCCGACCCAAAATCTATTTTGGCTTCGGTGGCAAGAAATTCGGACTGTTGACCGATGTCTCAAAGTGACAGGGATTGGCTGTGCCAACGCCGGAGGAACAAAAATACCAAGTTTCACGACCAGGTCTTGGAGGAGGTGGGTTTTTGTCAAGTTTCATGGGTTCTCCTTTTCCTAGAAGAGATCCACCGGTACGAAGGAGAATGGTTAGGAGAGATATGGATTGTCTGAATCTGGCATGTTCTCCGTGGTTTTTGTCTCTAAAGCCAAACCTTAACCCGGTGACAAGACCTCTATTTTTGGAGGGTTGCTGAGAGGGGTCAGACTTATAAAGAAAATCCTCCGTGATGGTGGCTTCAACTGTCTTACGGAAGTCAAAGAGTGGGATGGCGGATGGGTCGTTTTCAGCTTGGAGCGAGTCCTCGCAGAGGCAGAGTCCAGGAGATCGTCGAGTGAAACGTCCAATCGATGAGTCGAAGGAGGGCAAGACGGGCGACGAGAGATTGGTTCCAAACTGATGGGAGGAAGACAGGTTCAATGTGTCTATGTCGTTGTGGTCGGGGTGTCATGTTTCCTTTTCTTTCGAGTCATTTTCCGAGGACGAAATCCACTTTTGCGTGTAACATTTGCTTGGAAGGATGAGGGTGGTAGGGATGGGTCGGTTTCATTTTTTTGATTTCGGATCCGGTTTCGGTTTCCATGCCCAATAAACCTCGGTTTCGGTATCGGTTTTTGTCACCATTCACCCCAACCAGATTTTCGTAGTTTTTTTTCTTGTAACAGTAGTATCACTAGCTTTAACTCACTCCTGCTTTCACTTTCAGCAGCGTCATAGACCGTGGGTCTAGCTGTGGCACCATTTTGCTCTAGTATTTTCGTTTTAAGAGCTAGGAGCTTTGCTGGCATTTACACGTAGAAAATAATAATTATAAAAAAAAATGTAAAACAATAAATCATTTTTTGATTTTTCGAATATCGTACGAAAAACCGACACAAAATCCGAATCGGTTTCGGTGTCGGTTTTCAGTAAAAACCGAAAATTCGGTTTTGGTTTCCGACCCATCCCTAGAGGGTGGTACCAGTGCTGAAGGCTTGGGTTTGTAGTTGAATTCCTTTATAGCCCGGTCCATGAGACGGTGTATTTTGTTGGCGAAGAGTTGCTGGGTTTTATTAGAGACGACAGGAAACCTTGAAAAATGGCGTGAAGAAGTGGGCGAAAGATCAAGGTGGTCTATCTTGGATGGAAGCCTTAATGGTGCTGTGGACTTTCCGAGTTGGAGGCCACATGGGAGCGGTGATGCCGATGGAGGAATTGAGTGGATTCTAATCTCCGATGAAGAGGGCAATCGTGGTGGCGAAGGAGAAGGTAGAGTCACGATGCTTGGATCTTCTGGTGGAGGAGACGGAGATTGTTGGGGTGCCGTCGAGTCCATTGCGTGGCCAAGACGTTAAGTTTTCCCTAGTCTTATAGCGAGGGAGCTTCTTTCGACGAATGATGGCGAAGGATCAACTTGCGGAGATGTGACTTCAGGCGAGGGATCTTCTTTCAGCAAAGGATCTTCAGGGCTCGAAATGAGCGGTATCGCATCGTAATTTGCACCACAAATGTAAACTTTAGCGATGCATAATTAAATAATGTATCGCAGTTTAACGATGCAACTGTATTAAACGAGACAACATAACAGCGTAGTCATGATCGTGTTGGACTGTTGGCTGACACGGTGATGCTAATCCCTCCTACTTTATAGGCAGGCCAAGCATCGCACATGCATTCTGGGAAATTATTGGTCCTACCATTACCTTCAGTATTTAGTTGGTGGCGCTTTCGTTTCAGACACGCGTCAGAATAGTCTTAACGTGCATCGGATGCCATAGTCTTGACCAAGCGTCCGTGCGTGTAGCAAAGTAAAAGTGAAACAAAAATGGATATTGTTTCAAATAAAGTAAACGTTTTGTAGTTTTTTACTAAATAAATTATTCTTTAAAAGTTGCTAATCATTTTTTCGTTACTGCTACGCAAATTTGTATTTTGTATCGCATTTCTGCTATGCAATTTTTCTAAGACAATTCGAGCCCTGATCTTGGAGACGAGATCTTCCTTTGGTGAAGGATCTTTCGAGCAAAAGTTGAAGCTGGCGAGATGAGAGCGATCGTCCGCGTCGAGAGCTAGAGGAAAAGAGATGGAGGCAACGTCCGGGCCGAATGCTTTTGTAGGAGGGCGATGCATGCACAGTGGGGCTGCGCAGCTGGCTAGATCTAGAGAACGAAAAACCTCAAGACACAAAGGGAGCACACAGGAATTGAATGCAAGAAATTTATAGTATAGAAATTTTCGTGCCGACGACTACAAACTTATATTTTTCCAATTTTTCCGAATTTTTTTCGGAAGTATTTCTGGAAATTTCATCCCATTTATTTTTCCGGAAAAATTCCATCGCTATTTGGGACACATACTTCAAAAGAGAAAGAATTACACATTAACTTCAATAATACTATTAACAAAATTAATAGAAAAAAAATTATAACTTAACAGGAGAAATTCAGCAGGTTGTCTCATGGAATACTACAGCTAGCCTCTCATCAGATACACTCAATTGCTTTATTTAAGGCCCAACCAACGCCACTGTCACAATATTTTGTCCAGCACGAAATCTCAAGACTATGTATAGACCTATTATATTTGTATTAAAGAATAGTAGTGACTAGGCTACAATAAAAATCATTGTCCAATAAAACACACTTGATGCTACGTAGGCCTATGTTGTGAGTGACACAAATTAGCCTACTAACTGTGAACTACTAACACCAGTAACATATAGTACTGTTCCACTTTGCTTACGTCCCTTTGAAACTCAACTCCGACCGTCAATCACAAATTCTACGAGGGATGTATGGTGTTATTTACACTTTGAAAATGGCTGTATTATTTAGGAAGTTACGAAGAATACATGAATCATGAAACTATCAGACATTACAAATCGAATGCTACGCAGTTCATCAGAAAACACATCATATTCTAGTTCCACACATTTCAATGTGTCATTGTTGGTTATTTAATCCTGAATTCAATACTTTTTATAATCACAAATGCCAACCGGAGTTTCTGCTGTTATTTCTGCTTCAAAAATAGCTGTATCGTTCAACAGGAAGTCGCCAAGATTACATGAATCAAGAAACTTACAGACATTTACAAATCCAAAGCTACGCGATTCGCCAGAGAACACGTTGTCACACTTTAGTTTTTCACATTTCAACATGTCATTGTGGTTAATTATCCTGAACTCAATACTGGCTTTGAAGGACCATTCTTGTGCTTTCAAGTTTCGATTACATTCTACGGCGAAAGCAATTATCCTTTTTCCACCTTTGCCGTTACTTGGCTTTATTATGATATTCCAAGAAGAGTTCTGTACAAGTCTTGGGGTACTTCGCTGTGTATTTCTGAATTTACTGAATTCATTAACGACACATCGAAGTGTAGCACGTGACCTACTCTCATTGCACAAAACAAGAACGGCAATGCCAAGTTCGTTCATTTTGTTGCAGATTTCCGGCGATGCTGATGTCAGACACTTATAACGCAGCAGCTCTTTAATCCAAGCAGGGCTAACTAAATTTGGTTTAATACAAGCCAATAATTCACATGCAAATGTATCACGTTGCACCAAATCATAAAAAATCCAATCCAAAGTAACTTGTAGTATTTCATCCAAACAAACGTCTCTATCGGCAGCGAAAAGTATTAGTTCTTTTAACATGATGTCATTTATCTCAAAAAGGCCACTTCTAGATTTAAGTTCTTCAAAGTTGGTCAAAACAAAGTCAAATACATTGCTTTTAAGCTTTTTGTGCTCATAGGTAAATGAAATTCCCCAAACTTTGGCGTAATTTTCCCTAGATATTGTTTGGCTCGACAATGCGTCAAAACAAAACTGTGTTAAGTCAGTCATGTCCATCATGTGCGCTGCAGCAAGGACATTAGCAACACGCTCCTCTGTGTCGATCATTTTTACATCTCCGGTGTAAATAAAGTTCAGAATTAAATCGAGAGTCTCTGTTTCTAAGGAGTTAAACTCAACTTTACCCGATTTAGCCTCTTGTAATCCACTTCGAAACATCTTGTAAAAATAGGGACTACTGGCTTCCAGTATCAATCTATGAGCACTAAATTCTTTACCTCCACAAACAAGAGTCACATCTGCACTGCTGTCGGTTCTCATAGCAGCCAGTGACTCCGTCAACTTTTTTTGTCTTAGTTCTTTAATTTTACAGGCGTTTTGAGCGCTAAATTTCTTCATGGTTGTAACTACGTTTTGGTGTTTCTTAGTTAAGTTTATAGGGACCCCACTGAAATAAGGCACAACCTTGAATGAAATACTTCCGTACAAAGAAATCGCCACTTATCGTTCACAACCGATGAACCATCATACAGACGACTCCCACCAACACCAAGTGCGCTTAGTTCATGGTGAGGTGAGAGGCACTACCTATCTTGATTTGATCCCTGAATAACACTCTTCGGAAAACTCATTTAGATAAGAAGATTAAAGAAGAGTGGCTTCTGATAAGAAGATTAAAGATTGGCTTCTGTCACTATAACCGAAGGGACAGCGTTGACTATAAACAACAACGTTGACAACATTCGTTTTTCAAGTTGACTGGATCTGGTCAAGCAAGGGCATCGGCCCCAGGCAACCCAACTACAAACCATTCATTCACAACAAAACGAACATACGAACCAACTGACACCCACCACAGGAACAAAACGAAAGGAGACAGAGCCACAACTACGCACACAAAGGGATAAGTAACGGGAAGGAAGGGTCAGCACAAAAAGAAACGGAGGAATGGAGATGTGAAACGAAGAAGGGGTACTGTCACTATCAGTACCTTCCTAAACCACCGAACAGAACGAACCAAACGCACCACTGTTGGAGACAGTTCAGCTCATTCCCTACCATAGCCGTGTTGATGTGGTTTGCTTACGTCAACCATCGTCACCAATGAATCTATTTCCGATTTCCTCACGCATGCTCAAAGGCTCCACCACAGGCAACCACTCCAAACCACCTCCCGAGATGGTTTGCAGTTTGGCATTGCTAGCGCCTGGTTACATCCATTAGCCTAGCCTGGTCCAATCAATTAGCCACGTCTGGTCACCTTAAAGTTACGACGTAACGAGTGCTCTGTTGAGCTTGTTAATTTTGCTGAGCTGTGATTGTAGTTTCGGAAGGTACTGAACGACTGTAACATCACTGTGCACGCGCGACGTCAAGTTTGGAGCCAAACTGTCTCTAACACTGGTGCGTTCTGTTCGCTCTGTTCGGTCATTTAGGAAGATACTGATTTACTCTCGGCCGTGTTGTTAAATGCTGACATCAAAAGTTTGCTGACATGCACTCACCAAGAGCTGCAATACAGGGTGGTCCACAAAAAACTGACGACCCAACATTTTCTAAGTTCAACTTTTCTAAGGGTTCTGAGGGGTGCTAACTAGAAAAGTTGGACTTAAAAAATGTTGGGTCGTCAGTTTTTTTGTGGACCACTCTGTACTACTTGCTCTGGATTAAAAATCTTTATTCTTCTCAGCTGTAGAATCACTCGATACATCTTCGTACACCATATGCCCGTGTCTCAACTCTCTGGCAAGATCTGCTAGCCGGTCGCACTCATGCGCTCAGCCCATTAATGACTGACCAATCCATCGTCACAATACCCCCCTCCTCCTCTGGCCAAACTCTCTACCTGTCGGCGGATTGCAACCCCCACCTTCACATTTCTCTACTTCATGTCGCCTTTACAAGTTGGCTTCACATCAAACCTAAAAGATAACGGGAAAGAGAGAATACGTAGAAGAAAAAAATATTTCCTGCGGGGGCAAGACAAACCGTCTTACAGGGCAAGAAAACCAAAGAACCAACTTTTCCTCATGCATAGAAACTTATTATTAGTATGTCACCCATCTGCTGCTAGCACACCATGCAACACAACAAAAAACATGGGCCGATGTCGTTAAACAAAACCAACCAGTTGATCAGACTCATTGGAAGGGGCAATCACTTTTTCTCTCTCATCTTCCTTTACCTTTGGTTGGACCCTGCAGAGAGTCATGTTACTCAACTTAGCCCCCGATCTCCTTACATGCTCCCCACGAGGACGGCGTGACTGCAGACAGTCATGTTACCCAACTTAGCCCCCAACCTCCTTACATGATCCCCCACAAGGACGGCGTGACTGCAGACAGTCATGTTACCCAACTTAGCCGCCGCTATCCTTACATGCTCCCCACAAGGACGGCAGCATGGTTTCTCACTAGACATGGAAAACCAATAAACACTTTAGCTGCACAGGCGATCCTGGCAAAACCTATACCAGCTCCATCCTTCCTCCAGCTCCAGGGCACCGCACGCTCCCTGCATAGGCCTCACCATCCTTTTGTCCCACCACATTTCAATCGTCCCAAGTCCCACACGTAAAAGAAAGCAAAAAAACCGGCCCAGGGAAAAACCGCTCTGCCAGGCCAAGAACAGCCTGGCTGCAATCCGGCAGCTGTTCATGTCCCTGTCGGCTTACTACACCCTCAAAAAAAAATGCCTACACTCATCTAAAATAGCAATCTACCAATCTAAACAGTAATACAAGTCATGTAAATATGCTGCCAATCTAACTAGCAAGAATATGTAAAATACCATAGTATCAATGCCAAGCCAAAAACGTATGCTGATCCCAATCATAAAATCCACTCCAAGTTTGCCACATTGTCGTCTTCCACATGCCGTACCTGAGCCACACAGTCCTCAGATGTAGTCCTGTAAGATATGGTCCTATAAAATATGGTCCTATAAACTATGGTCCTCTAAAATATTATTTGGTGGTTGTTATCCAGCAACTCTCTGTTAGCCTATTTTTTTAAGGGTCTGTAAATCCAACTCATCCCATATTCACCATTAGCGCACACCACTCATCATACCCTATGAAAATCCTTCAAAAACGTTGCTCAATTCGTTACCGAAAGATGGTCTGTTCATGTTCATGTTCCGTTCTAGTCCTGTGCAGGGTCTTTCTGGGACAACAAACATTCTTCCTAGTTCGTGCAGCTTCGGATAGTCAAAAACGAATTATCTCTGGCATTGAAATGAAGTGGAATCTGATGCTCGGTAAATATAGTTGTACAGGTTGGCTCATCATGTTGCCATTCACTGTCTCTGGGTTTAGCCGTATGGCCAAGCCTAGGGTTTCCACCAGCATGTTAACTAACTGCTCCGACAGCTGATCACTTGTACCTGTGCTCCCTCCTACGCACCTACGCCATCTATCTATTCTTCGCTGTGACGAGCGCCTTTGTTCTGCTGGGGACGAGATAAACTGCTGCGCGTCTGCATTATTATTTTTTTTTTTATATAAAAACATACAATAACTTTAACTCAGTATAAATTAGATCAACTAAACTGGAATTACTTCAGGGAAATGAATGAAGGGAATGAGTGTGCATAATTATGCAACTAAGAGGGAATAAGGACTCAAAATTGAAATTTTGCATCTGTCAAGACTCTTTCAACTTTAATTTAACCCCCGTTCCCAACCTTTTATTCGCCAAGCTGAAGTTAGAATAAAACTTAGTTGGGTAAATGCTGTTGGTTACCAATTAATTAAACGGTGATGGTTACGTATGTTCATGTTTACATATTTTTACGTAACAATTTATTTGTGCTAATTTTTAATTTATATATTTTTATATTATATACTCCTTAACCAAACTAACCATTTTGTACCTAAGCCAGTACAGTTCAAGGCCACAGACATTGGGATCGTTCAGGAGCAGGCCCTGGCATGGCTACACAGGTCATGGGGAACAAAGTGCTGTTAATCTTCAAACTGTGTTTTAAAATGGAAAAATGAGAAAACACAATGCTTAAGATGGCCACAAATGTATTTGAATTTAGCTTAAAATGTATTTTTTTTTCTAATAAAATGATAACATAAATACTAATAAAACTTTTTGTAACGCAATGGCAAGGCAATCAAAGTTATGATGTATTTACGGAAGTTTACATCTTAAATGCTATACAATTAACTCTAAATAGCTCATAACCACCTGTTGTCTCGAGTATACTGTTGGTTTCAATAGCTTATGGAATCCGGAGGCAAAAGATGACACCAAATGGAGTACTGGTAATCCAGAACAGGCACAGGAAAGGTACACTAAATCACTAGTTGCGCAGGTCAAGAACCCATCCTGAACTTCAAAAGACACTGACCCATGGCCCGAGACACTACTACACCAATCAAACCAACCAGGAACCGGACTTCTTCAGGAGTAGACGATGCGATCCAGCAGACAAGTAGTGACATCTAGCGAAGATCATCAGCAACTTCACACTTTCAGCGGAAAAAGCAAGCTATCGCCTGGAATCTACAGATATACATACTTTTTGACTTCTTAACTTCACGTTGAAGTAAATAACAGTGGGGAGAAGATTAGTCCCTTGTTTGTCTGAGGTTCCGATGCCCTTAAGTGCCGTTTTAGTGTAGGGGAATGTCGTGGACAAATTCAGAGACTTCGTACAAGACTTGACACTACCGATCTTCCAGTCGATACCTAGCCAGTCACCAATAACTGTACACGACCAAAAAAAAAAAAAAACACCATGCTTCCTTTCACTCGACACTGAACTTTAATAAAACGTTAATAATGCACACCAAGCAGACCACACAACCAGTTCAAGGGCAGCACGTGAGTGCAACATCTACCAAACAATAAATGCCGCACCAATCATTCGAATGCTGCAACAAAAGAACTCTATATTTACAAATAGACACTGACACAGTACTTAAGTGAAACAAATACCTTCATCAGGAGAAAATAACTATAATCATGAAACCCGTTTGCTTTCACTCGAAACAGTTAAAACCCCATCACAGAGACTCTTTCTACAGAAACACCGTATTTGCAGTATGCCAATGTTTATTTGATTTTTTTATTGTTTCACATTCACTTCACAATATTAGAAGCACAAATAACATAAAATAATTAACTGTACAAATCGTTGTACTTTTTGTATTTGAAAAGGTGGTCTGTTTCAACCAGGAACAGTTATTTTTGGAGAAAGGTTACTTTTGCTCGCTTAGAACTATGTCATACATCCAGCAGAATGAACAAAAGCATATTGAAGGTAGGGGGCATCAGCCGTGATGGAAAGAAGGCCATAGCTTGTAAACTTAACGACTGTTTTATACAGGGTGTCCCAAAAGTCAGGGGTCACCCAGGGTGATATACCAGTTGTTTATGCTGATATATTGGTGATTTTTATCTTTGTTCATCGTAAGAAACGATGATGGTGTACCATCAGCATAAACAAAGATAAAAATCCCCGCTATTTCACCTGGGTATATCACCTAGGTAACCCCCTGATTTTTGGGACACCCTGTATATATTTCCGTACAGCAAGGCCTTCTTCCTAACTGAAAAAAAGTGTGACCTTTCTTGCTGAAACCGTTTCATGTCCCTGTAACATTTAATATAAAATCAAACTGTGACCCTTAGAAGAGAACCAGAATGCGGTCTTGTACTTCTGCCTTACTTAAAATTGCGCTGTAACAGGTACAGGTTACACCTTGGTCTAAAACCTTATTAGCAAATAATAAAATGTAAACTACTTCTCGGCCAATAATAAAATGTAAACTTTCCCCATTCGCCTACTTATGTGTACACAGGGCTCATTACACTGAAACGGCTATACTGTATTCAGAACCAAAGAAAACTGATCTATACACTAATGCTGCTAACCAATGGAGTATACTCCGAAGGCAGGTGCTACCAAGTCTTTCACACAAGAAAATAGTCAGTTCTAAGATCACGCATTTATTATTTTAGGTCAAGATAGTTAGTTTAAATCACATCGACTCAATGACAACGTTACACATGGTCAAGGTTTCTTACGGTTATCACAACTCAAGTTCACAATTAATACTTGTATTGCTTCAATAGGGTATTATACCGTTTAGTTTACAATAATATGTTTACAGTTACTTTAAATCGTACTCACTAGTTACTTGGTATTGCACCAGTTCAACAAATTACATCAAATCATTAATTGCTTTATATTCAACCAGTAATTACAGATTATTCAATTGACTTTACATTAATTCCAGTAATCAATATGTCACTTCTTGTCTAAGTTACGTTATAATAGATCGCTTGCTTAATTACTTGGCTCAAAACTCCTTATTGCATAAGTAATACTTGTAATTGGCTTACCGTCACAGTTGTCTAGACTAGTTTGGGCACTTTCCTGTTGTGCAGTTTTGGCCTCTAAACCCAATGGACTGTGTTTCAATAAATAGACTGAAGTGGCTACTTACAGCGTTAAACTTAGTACGTTATAACTTTAGAAGCTACTCTTTCTTCTTTGAAACCAAAGTTGCACTGTCTCAGTAGCGAATTAGCAGAGAGACTGTTCACAAGTTAAGACTGTTGAAAAATCAGTAATGGTAGCTGCTGATAAGACACTTTCCTGAGGGCAAGACCCCTTTGGACACAATGGGCCCCTAAGGTAAGTTTGTGCGTTAATTTATCTCGTTGGGCTCATGGCATATTTTTGGATGTGTGAGCTATAAGCCTTGTATGAGCTGTATCACGAGTGTGTCATCTTTCTACAATAAAAACAAATTTTGCTATTAAGGATTCTATTTGCTAATAGCTGGCTCTGCCAGTCCATTGACAGTTTAACACGCCCTGGCTAAAAAATAGCAATGCGATAGAAAGATGACTTCAGGCGTCCTCTGTTTATATGATTAGGTAAATGTTGCTCTTGGTCGGTTTGGTTGATTCCAGAATCTTAGAATCGGATAAGGTATGGATGGGACAATACCCCGATAGGTATGTGTGTGTGTATCAGGTTGGCGTCGGGGTTCTTTAAATCTTTACGCTTCAGGGATCTGCACTTCCATACGGCCACGGCGGCAATATACATGATTTTTTTTAGGTAATAATGCTTAATGCCTGATGGCATTCCTTAACCAGGAAGGTTAATTCGGCTTCATGGTTTCGGCTGGACAATCGTTAGATTTGCTGCCTAATGCCTATGTTAGTTATGTGGAACGTGAAGGAGTCCAATGGTTTTGCTCTAAGTGAATTCTTTGGGTCTCCTTATTTATGTCTAAAGGTTAACTCGTCAGCTCAAACAAATATTTCGTGCTTACACCTACAATCTTATTGGGCCAACTTACTTTTAAAATTTGAACTGGTAGATTTGGAGGTTTTACACGATCATCGTGTTAGTTAACGGTAGCTGTACCGGTTCCAAACTGCGATAACCACGTAATATTTACAACTACAGCAGTGGTGGGTAATTAAAAATCCTAAAAATAAACTGTTGTGAAGGAAAGGCGAAATCGGGTAAAACTAAGCTTTGTTGTTTCATTATTGTTGTGCGTAATACTGTTCACCTTCAGTCGGTAGAGTCGTATCATATTAAAACCAAAACTGATAAAAGGGACCGCCAAGTTCAGAATGGTTTGGCCCTTCCAAAGAGTGATATCAACACACCAAAACATTCACCAAGTTAATCGCACCGACTAATAGTTTGAAGGTTAAATGAAAACTAGAACGTTGCTACTTTTGGTAGCAATGTTCACATTTTCATTTAACGTCCAAAGTATTATCCGGTGCGATCAATTTGGCGAATGTTTTGGTATATTGATATCACTCCTTTGAAGGGCGAACCATTCTGCACTTGACGGCCCCTTTTACCAGTTTTGGTTTTTGATATGCTATCACTTCTTTTTTTTCTTATTGTGTATTAGACTCTTCTCATACTAGTTTGTAGATTTGTAATAATGCGCCATGTCAACAATAGCTTGTTGTTCATATCACCCCTTTGAGAGGCCGAACCAATCTCAACTTAGTGGCATCTTTACCAATCTGTGGCAAGTGCCCCACCAGACAAACAAAGATTCGCTACGTTTTACAGAATGGCAGTGAAAGAAGCATTTTCACCTCTTAAAACACAGACAAAATTTCCCAGCATACGTTTTGTACCAAAAATGTTGGATAATGTTTGTTGGTAATTTGCGTAGCATTGAAAGATATAATAAATGTGATTACAAATTAACATTTTAGTTCTGTGTCTTCTACCTAACTACCTTTTTGTCAAGTAAGCCATTAACACATTTTTCCATTTGTGGTGCCTATAGTGTACCAAAAGGTAGAAATATTTACCCTTTTCCTCAGGAAATAAGAAACAACTTTAATTATAATGGATTTTGTTTAATAATAAAGCATACAAATGTTGTGTTTCTGTTGCACAGTAAGGATGAAAAAGTATTAACAGAGTATAAATAGAAAAGAAATATTAAATACTTTTTGCCCACCATTCAAGCCATCACATTTTAATTAAATTAGCAGATTTGACACTCCACATGCACACACACATTGATAACAGATCAACTTTGTTGTACGATTTATGAGATATTAATTTTTATAAAAAGTAATTTTATAAAATACTGAGTATTTTACGCCCACCAATCAAGCCATGATTAGCCGATTCTTAGGTATCCTTACAGACGGAGAACTTAACACAATTTTCTTTAAGAGTACGGTATTAGCCCAATTTATCAGATATTCATTTTATAAAATGTACTTTTACAAAATTTGATAAAACCATTAATAACTTTGAACCAATCATTCAAGCCCATCACATCTTAATTAAATAAGTAGATTTGACACTCCACATGCACGAGTGCATTAATAATAGTTCAACTTTTTGTTGACCGGTATTGTAATAGTGCAAACAAGTTTGCACATGTCGCATCACACTAAAAAATCATCTGGTTTACCATCATTACATATTATGCAACCCGAATTCCAGTGCTACACTGATGGGAATGCCCCATTTGACGTTGAAGTTTTAATGTACAAAAAAAAATTGTGTATATTTAAAAAAAAAGAATGATTAGCTGATTCGTAGATGTCCATATCGACGGAGGATTAACACAATATTCTTTAAGAGCAAGCCTATTACCTAATTTACGAGATATCCATTTGTAAAAAGTGAAAATCAGTTCTCATAACTTGACAAAGTGTTCGAGCTATACAATCCTGGTGACTTCGTTTTTTTTTTTTTTACACAGTCACGTAGTTGATGCAAGGAAATTATTTAAATGTGTTAATTTGCAACATTTTCAGGAGCAGGTTAATGCTGCCAGAAGTTGTGGGGTGAGGAATTACTTTAAGTTACTACGAACAACAGATAGGCATTTGCAAAACTTGGAAAAGAGTTTGCCATCCCCGCATTCTCACCCAGCAAATGGTAACTTCCTAATCAGTTTTCAGGTTTGCAACTGTTGACACAGATGTATGTAGTTTTAAGTCTTCTTGTTGAAAAAATTGAAGACATGACAGGAGTATGTAAGAGCAAACTTTCATAGTTCTGTATGCTACCATTCAGCCAAACCAACTGGAATTCTGCAAGTCGGGTGAATTGCTTAGCAGGTTGTGCATGTTGCACTGTTTTCGGTCCCAATCATTGCTATTGCACCATTTAGCTACAATATGAAGGACAGTTGGAACGAAACCTATAGCAAAAAAAAAAACATGCACAAGAATATTGTAGTACAATAAGCCATTATGCATGTATGTTTCATTTACCTTTTAGTGAATGCATTTGTTTCAGTAAAGGTGGTTTCTCAGCGACTTTGAGAATTGCAGGTCACCGGTTTGAATCAGAGTCCCAGCACTCAAAAGGAGTATGAATGCATAAAGGTGTCTTACTGTGTTTTTTGTCTGGACTTATTTCCACTGGTATGTGCACATTTGCTAACAACATTAGTTAGTCTATCACTTTGAATGATTGTAGTACCTGAGTTGACTGATTTGTGTTTTGAGTCGAAGTTGTGTTTAGTCATTCACTGCTTATTGTTTAATTATTTTGTTATGTACTTAGCATTCAATTTTCAAGGCTTGATTGTTTCGCCCATCAGATGTATTGTTTGGCACAGTGTTGTGAGCAAGGATGCGGTTGATTAAGACAGTCATTCCTGAGTAGCTTGAGATTTTCTTTTGTAATGGCAACAACATCGTTAAATCCTCATTTCTTGAAATCAAGACCAACTGGGAAGTTACCAAAAATCCAACTATTTTGTAAGCAATGTCTAAACTTGAATTGACTTCAAGTATAGCATGCTTCCACAAAACACCAAATCAAAAGGCAGATCAAGGGAATTTCTAGATTCAATAGTAAAATAACCACAAAGGCCATTTTTATTGGTCATTATCGTATAAACAGCCACCATACACTATCCACTCATTTCTCATTCATTCACAATAGTATAAAAATAACTATGTACAATATTTACAATGTATTAACAGAAACTGTACATGTATTTAAACTGTACAATGCGAGGTAATAAAATTTTCTGTACAATCACTCTGGCACAACTTTGTGAAAAGTCTACACTACAGATCTTCTAATCCAGGGGTACATTGCTATTTGTTTAACAATGTTCTATTATGCAAAATCAGTATTACATGTTATTGCTTTGAAAATTTTTAAATGGGTTGTGGACCTGCAGTCAACATTTAATAAACTTTGGCTCTATTGTTGTAGTTGGGTCAGCATTGGCTCTCTCTGCAAATTTTGCTCTTTAGGTCATGTCAAAATTTAAATACTTTGCTTGACAGGTTAAACACCTCAAATAGTAAATTGGGCTGGAAGTGTTGATGTGGTTGTTTTACTCAGTTTATCATTAAGTAAAACAATTACATCAACCATCTCAGGTCAAGTCAATAAGAAAGAACATTAAATAACTACCCCACTTCATAAGTCTTGTGACATATCCAACGAGTTTCTTTTTTATCAGGGCTCTACTGAACGAACAAACCAAACTGAACGTGGCCAAATAAAGGGTGTTCGATTCGGTTCGGTGTGGCATTTCACACAGAAAGTAGTGGAATGAACATATATTTTCATTTGTAGTTGACAAATTGTGATGCTTCAATACATTACGTCAAAATTTTTTCGCCAGCAGTCCACTGGTTGAAATCCCTAGATTCTAGTTCTAACAGTTCAGAAGTCACGATGAACAATGTAATAGGTAGAGAGGATTTCTTTGTTCTCAAATAGTTTAGAAATTTGAAACTTAATTTTTTCTGAACTTGTTTCTGAAATCTCAATTTGTTAAGAAACTTAATTTAATTTAGAGGCATGAATCATTGTCAATCGAATTTTTTTTTTTAATTTGTTAAAGCTTGACTAATTTGATAACATGTATTTTTGGTGTGGAACAGTTTTGGTGTTAGGTTGATTTTTTAAGATTTGCTCGATTCAGGTTGGCCAAAATAAAAATAGATGTTCAGTTCAGCCTTGCTTTTTTTGCCTACAGTATGTTCACAAAATATCAGTTTTTGAAATAAAAAAAAACGAAGAAGCAATCGATTCAGTTCCCTATTTAGCCAAGTTGATTATGTAGATCAGTGCTATCAAACATTTCCTCTCCGAGTCCAAGCTGAGTAATTTAGCATCTTGTAATTCGTATACATTCAGTATTTGTCTTAAATACAAAAGTCTTCAGAAGCTTGAAGACTTCCCTGAGATTGAAGCATTGTCCATAACACAGTGTCAGAATACAGATGTTGTTATCCAACCAGCTTTCCACACATACAGTCTGTTGCGACCCATGATTTTCCTTGCATTAGCTGCACAGCAACGATGAATGGCATGTGAAGGTGGTAATGGGCAAAGAATGGGAGGGGGTCTTCAATATCGAAGAAGGCTTCTTTACTGTTCCACACTTGGGAACATAAATTCCAAACCTGCGATGGAACAGGGTTCTTGAGCGTTTCCCAAACATCTGGGTATAAACAGAACTTCTGGGGCCCTCCGCGAGACTGAAGAGGCCTAAAAGCAGGAAAGGTAAATTATAATACATACTGAACAACGACTCAACAAGAATTTCTTAAAATGAGACTAATGATTGTTCTTTCTAGAATGTGGTTATCCTGTTACACCTGTTTATGTGAATGTTCTACTTTAAAACATTGGCGATAATGTTGTTTGCTATAGTTGTGTGCTATAGTTGTATAGCACATTGTATTTTTTATGTAAGAGCAATCATATCAAAAACCAAAACTGGTAAAAGGGGCCACCAAGTTCAGAATGGTTCGAACCGAATGGTTCGGCCCTTCAAAGGAGTGATGTCAACACACCAAAACATTCGCCAAGTTAATCGCACCGCTTTATAATTCGAAGGTTAAATGAAAACTAGAACATTGCTACTTTCGGTAGCAATGTTCAAGTTTTCATTTAGCGTCCAAAGTATTATTCGGTGCGATTAAGTTGGCGAATGTTTTGGTGTGTTGATATCACTCCTTTGAAGGATATCATTCGGAAATAAAACTGAAACAAAAAAACTAAATTTAACCGACTAAAAAGAACCTAAAGAATTTGTTTCTTTCCAAGCATAAAAATTAGATATACGAGTCAAATTTGTTTCCGATTTTTCCTAATATCAGTTGATATTTCATTACTTGCAAAAATGGTCTAATAGCATATGTTTACAGCATTATTTTCTTTATGCAATATTTAGTGTGCATTTGCTGCTGGTATAGATCCGTGTTTGGTAAAGCATATTTCCCACAGCTGATGTAAGTTGCTTATGATACAGACAATGCATCTTGTTCTTATTTTGCAAGATGTCGTATTTTGCATACGGAGTATAATATTTTCTTAGAAATTGTTATGAATGGTAATACGAAACTTCTATTTAAACTTAGTCGCTACTTAGGAAACAAACATACCTTGAAGTTTGACTGGATTCAGGTTGAACCAGTCTGTCAATCATGTCAGGATGGTTGAAGAAGTTAAGTGCAGCTTCGCCTATTTGAGGACAGCAGCCAATGGGAAAGATGCGTCCTTCATGGGACATGATCAGGTCAAATGTCAATGCTCCGGAGGGATTTACTGCACCCAGCTGAATTTGTAATAGAAAAAAATAGAAGGAAAAGGTCAGATTTCACAGTTTTACCTCATTTCTTCCAGTAAATATTAACGACCATGTAGGCCAAATGTGTTGAGCCAATAGGTATGTGTTCTAGTCTTTAGTTGATTTACCATAAATCTCCTATTAACAGCCCTGGAAAAGCCCCCCCCCACCCCCGATCCATAAAATGATTTAAGGTGAGCAATCGTGAAACTACCTTGTTACAGCTCCCCCCCCCAGGGGAAGGGAGCTGTAACTAGGTTATTTCATGCTTTCTGACCTTAAAGCATTTTAGACCGTAATTTTTCTGCACTAAAATTGACTAAAAAACTTCATACTGTACATTCAATGTTTCACCCCCTTAAATCACGTTTTTTCTGCATCAAAATTAACCAAAAGCGTCACATATAAAGCAAACTAAATAAAATAGTAAACTAATAAACTAACATTTCTGAACAAATGAGAATAAAGGCATTGCTAGACCGAACCCAGATCACATGTACACGTGAATGATCACTTAAGTAAACCCCAAATTTTTTGAGATGGTTAGGCCTAATAACCCTTCCTGGACAGAAGTACGATTCGAAAAATGAATTATAACTTTGATTCAGCCCACTCGCTTTTTTTATTGAATTAATTGTTCAGCCCATGGGCATATAATAGGTGATTTACGGTAGTTTTAAATATCAAATTGTAGGATTATAGTTTGGTTTGCAGTATGATAAAGTCATAAAATGTTATTGCTGTACAGTGAAAGGTTTCTTATTGTAGAGATGTACAAATATTGTTACAATAGTTATTGGGCAAACAGTACTAATGATGAAGTATTAAGGAGTTTGTAATGACCTGTTTTAAGATGACTTTGGCCCATCCCAGCACTTGTTCGTTGACTCCATCCCACTGATAGGGAACTGAGTTGGGAGTGCATGGCATAGTAGATACTGCAATCACATTTCCATTGACAATGAGACAAGTGCTTGTGTACTTCTCGTGGTGCCACATCTGCAATTAAAATAAAATGGTTTAAAGTTAAATTCATGTATCCATTACATACAAACAATCTAATGCTAAAATATGGATCTAATGTCTATGAAAGATGTATGGTGCTGAAAAAAACAACAGTCAAACCGACGTTTCGGCAAACAGTATCCAGCCGTTTTCAAGAGAAAAATGCAGCTTATACCACATCAAAGGGACACATCAAAGAAACTGAAGCAGAATAAAAAGTCATTTCACCCCAGGAGCTCAGATTTCTATTCCACCTTTATTTGCTTGATTTCTCCCTTTGTCAGGGCATAAGCTGTAATTTTTGGTAGTATTTTTTGAAGCACTACAAAAGCACTACAAAAGCACTACAATTTCTTGAAGCACCATGGATGCTTATTTTTTCTAACATACGCTCGAAGCACTTTAAAGACATGACTTCAAGCAACGTATGCAGCAAGGAGCAATTTTGCTTCTGCCTGTCATAGTCGTACATGCAGGGTTTGACACACCTACAGGCTAATGTTTTCATTTTGTGGATAACTCGGAGTGCTTGCATGTGTAGCTAACTTTTCGGATGGGCTTTGACGCACTTCCGTTATTTTGTAATGAACGGCGCATCGAACAAAATGGAGCAATCCATAAGATTGCTATTAGCAATAATAAGGGAAACACTTATTTGTTTAATAGACTTTTAAGCAATGTGCGAGTTCTGTTAACTCTACATACCTCCAGCAAGGAAAGATTTTCCGCCAACTTGGGGAGATATTCCAAACAGTTCTTTAGCATTTCCTGGGTTGTGACCACTGGAGTTTCCGTGACTCCAACTCGTCTTCTAGAGAAACAGAAGGAAAAAAGAAGGCTATGAGCTAACTTGTCAAATAGAAGTTGTCACATCAACCATTGTGTTATGCTTTACGAGTTTCTTTACCTCCTTATGGCTGTTGAGTCATCAGTAACCTCAGTTTCAGCGTTGTTGTTGTTGATTGAAAGATCGCCAACAGACAATCGTTTCCATGGATGGAGCAAGTAGACACGGCATCCTTGTCTCTCAAGGGGAACCTTCGTACGCAAATCATACAGAATATCTTCATGGCGGGAGATGGGAATAAACAAGTCGACCTGAAAGTATTCAAGGTGGGAAGATAAATTAGGAACTGGTGCTTTAAGTGTACTAGGTGAAGGATAAAAATCCAAAACCAAATTCACGCTTTTTGTATACTCATTAGCCTCTACAGCATTAAATTATTCTTTTTTTCCGTTTTTAGAAAAAAAAATTAACTCCCAATGAAACTATTAAGCATTGTGAGTGAATGTTCTTCATTGAAAAAACTCATATAGAAATAAATGATTTTCGCACCTGTTCCTCTTCTGCAATCTTGCACAAATATCGAACATATTCTTGTACTCCCCGTCTTGGATTAGGGACTGTATAATAGGCGTCAACACTCTTGGAGAAACGGGTTGGGTTCAGGAAATTGGTGGAGTAGTCACACGCAATGACACGGTGGCCAGCAGCGCACAGCATTCGAGCCATATGTAATGCTACGGCCTGAAAGAAAATATAGAAATATAAGTAACCTCCTGATGTCAACAATGTAGACTATAAATCATGTAAGAAAGTACAATATACGAACATACGACGGTGCCCGATATTTATGTTGAAAATGGGGGAAAATGAACTTTTATTTGTCGTCCCAAATATGTTGCAGCATATCACACACACCCATCATGCACAAAAAGAAGAACTAACTACTTGATTATATACATTAAACTACAACTGAGTAAAATGCTAGCTCGATTCTATGAAAGTATTCTCTGTCTAAAATAAGCCGCAGTAGAAAACATGTGAACTTCATGTCCAAAACACATTTCCATGAACTAAGGCCCAGTTTGATAACACCCATTCAACCAAAGACGTAACAGTAGTAGTTTTTGCAATATCAGAATCGAGCTGGCATCATCTCAGTAGTTTTTGAAGGCTGACTAAATTTTAGGAAACAGAAGCGTTAAACTATTTTATACGGGTCGGATGGTTAGGAATTTTCTTTTGAGATGTGAGAAAGTAATTAATATAGTATCACTTCTTTTATAATTTTCCCATTTTTATTCTTTAAGATTTTCCTACTAGCTTTATAGGGAAACGGCATTTATTTTTTAAGAGGTTCGACTGGGTACATTTCGAGAGGATTATTATCTTGCCTTTTATTTATAATTTTTTTTCCCGGGGCGCCTTATCTTGTAAAGGGCAACTACCCCCTTCTTGCTCTCCCTGACTCTGCCTCTGACTTTGGTGACAACTTCTGTTTGTCAGAGATTATAGTTTTCCTTGAACCTCTTGTTTTTAACAGGCTGTACACTGTTACTAGGCCAAACCTTTTAACGCAACCATCATAATTTCTACCAATTTCATCTCTTCATTAACTGTTTTAATCGGTCAAAATCCTTCTATAGAAATGATAACGTAAATGACAATGACCAAATTCGTAGAAATCCATTATGACAGTATCATAATCAAAGGTCGTTGTTCCGGTGTTTTTCAGTCTACGAAACTGATGGCGTCACAGACCTCTTTAAAACTCTATCAGTTGGCACAAATCCACATATTAAAAAGTATTGCACCATTTCATGTTCACATCATTATGTCAAGTAAAGATTTAAAGAGAAAGTAGACGTCTGAATGGCTCAATTATCTCAATCTTTGGAAGCTTTCAAATGCTAAAAGCATTTATAAACGGGACAGAAAGCCAATTGGGTTCGATAAGTGTTAAATAAATACGGATGCAAACCTATTTACATTGCCTTTTGGACTTAAATGTCAGACTGCCTGAGTGGGGAATCGAACCCACGACCTTTGAAATCAAAGGCCGAAGTCCTGCCACTCAGCCATACTGACATGGTCTTTTGACATTAGTTGCATTTATTTTATGTAATATAACAAGAAATATAGCTCTCGGTTCAAGTTTGTCCCAACAGGGGCACCACGTATGTAAATTCAAATCCAACAGCTACTAAATAAACAAAGGGCCCATTGTAACGTCTTCTTTCATGTCAGTGCAGTGTCATTTCTCTTCTGTTTCTACATTCTACAATGTTTGTATCCAAACGAGAATACATTTGATCAGTCCATTTGTCCAGAAAAAGGGCTGAAATGATTACTAAACTAAAAGCTAGTTTTAACTTCACACTTCTGGCAACCAGGTACATTGAAAAATTATGTATCCACCTCTTTTTGAGCAGGGGTGTTCAGATAAGTCAAGCATTGACGTATGTAATTTTTCAAAAAAGATTTTGTTTATCCGGTAAAAATTAAGGTGAAGATATGCAATAAAATATAACCAGGAGCTTATAAATTTATACTCGTTTGTAGGACGTCAGAGTATCCATGTTGTAACGCTCATTTGATAGACTTGATAGGGTAGATTTGTGTGGGCATGATATGGGTTAAATACCTGTGAGCATCCATTGATGAGGACTGTCTTGGAAGGACGAGGTGCAGGTTTTTCATGGAAGAGGGATTTGACCATGTTGTAGAGGAATTTGATTAAATGATGGACGAGTCCAAGAATCAAAAGAACCAACACAACGGGAATCAACAGGACCCACTGGAACACCAAAGTGTAAAGGATGAGGCCGAAAAGAAGGCGCAATTTTCCGTGTCTGAAAATGGAAGAAAACAACAATTAGTGGGCTAACTAAAAACGACGTTAAGTGCAAAGGAATGTTACTCGGTTACGTTGGTAACAAGGTATTGCCAGGCATAAGTGTACAATATTTAGTTGCTTTATTTAAGGGGCAATTACATTCATTTTGACATGCATGCTTTACTTTTGGATCACTTACACAATAACTAAACACAAGACCTGCGGTAAGAATACGTTACGTACATCCGATACAACAATTTAATTATTGCATCACCAAAACACGACACGGAGACCGCCATTGTTTTGCTGGAACATGCAGAAATTAATGCCGACATATGTCACTTTTCGATTTCGACTTGCAGCCGATTGAGATAGGTCTACCTGGCCAACAGTTGTAAGGCTGTCAGACTCTCGAGCTCTCACAGCCAATAGAGCTATCTCAATCGGCTGCGAGTCGAAATCGAAGAGTGACATCAGTCGACATTGATGATTTCTGCGCGTTCCAGCAAAACAATGGTGGTCTCCATGTCGTGTTTTGGTGATGCAGTAATTAAATTGTTGTTTCGGACTTAAGTAACGTAGTCTTACCGCAATTCTTGTGTTTAGTTATTGTGTAAATGATCCAAAAGTAAAGCATGCATGTCAAAATGGATGTATTTGCCCTTTAATTTGCAATATGCACTACAGTGCCTAAAGAGGCTGCATAACAAATGTGAAACAACTATAATCAACACGTGCATGTATTGTAATGGTGTAACAGAAAAATGTATATATCTTTTGATATAGCGCTAACATAGATAAATATATTCTTCTGTCCTCTTTTCCTCATTCTTTTAGCCAGGAAACAAAGCCAGCTGTGAGCCGGGAAGCGCTGTGAGCTCAGTGAAGCTGAAGAATTTTACGGTATGTACATCACTGCCGTAACCAGTTTCTGGAGATATACTCAACTTAACATGAAAGCAAAAAAATAAAATTAAAAATAGTTATTTTTCTTCCGTTTTGGATCACTTCGTTTCGGGACGGGGATGTAGAGGGGGGGGGGGAAGAGGTGCTGGAAACCTTGTCCCTCCCCTCCCTTTGCCACAATGAACATTTGTTTTAAGATCTTCTAAGTCAAACAGCATTTGTGTTTTTGCTTCCATGTTGCTTTACTGTGTGACTCAGTTTTATTACATATTTCAATATGTAAATGATGCAAACTCATTCATTTTCCACTTTTTTTTTTCTCTCTCTTGCGTAAAATAGTTTGTTGTTCAAGCCGTAGTCCTACTAGCCCAAGTTTGGCCACGTTCTTTTTGTAATGTTTAAAGTGTGCTGTCCTTCATGTAATTTTTTTGGGAGGTGGGGGGGGGGGGAGGGAGCCTGTGGCGCAAAAAGTATTGGAAATAGTCAAAAGCGGACAAAGCAAGGTCTTTTGACCCTTCCATCAAGACAATTTGGTCAACCCTGACCCAATTAGTCGTAGGTCAACTGGGTGTGAAGGTCACTTGGTCTAAATTTGGCCATGATTGTCTTTCAGCACGATTTGAGGCTGATAACGAACAATTTTAATTTATGAGGGCCTCACTGACAACAGTTATCTATCATCTAATTCACTTTATCACAACCGTTGAAGCCAACTGCAGGCTCAGGTTCTAATCTCCCGGATATTTAGTTAAGCTTACGTACTTTTGATGTAATTTGATAAATACACGAAATGTGCACCGAATCTGTGACGATAAGCACAATCTCCCGTCACGAATAAATGCAGCAAAGTCCATAATTATTTTTTGCTAACTTGTCAGACAGCCGTGAAACTAAAGAAGGTTTGGGCTCGACTTCCTTTCGGGAATGCCTTCGTGACGCTGTAGATAGTTGCTTCTTTTGCTATACGCCTCCTCCCCCCAGCCCCCACACGTTTCTTTGTAGATCTTTAGCTGTGTATTGTATTACATAAAATCTTTTCTTGCCGTCTCGTATACAGATGGCCAAAATAAAGCCCTGACTCGTTTAAGACCATTGTGTTGCAGGGCCGAGAATATTCCGGGAGGAGGGTGGTCTCTCAATCAAAAATCTCAGTCGGAAGAACGAGCCGCAGTCGGAAATAGCGGGAATGCTACCGAAAGGGGGCGCCAGAATTGTATCGACACGGAGTTCCGTTAACTCCGGAATATTTTAAAATTCTGACCCCTGTGTTGGACCCGGAATTACAGTAACTCCGTATTCGTGATTTGCTTTAAAAGTGTCTGAAATAATCCGGAATTGTGGTAACACGGATTTACCGTAACTCCTGATTTTGTTGATGATTAAATAACGTCCCTGCCTCGCTCACTGCGGCTGTACATATAACATCAGAAACCGTGTTACTACAATTCCGGATTGTTTCAGACACTCTTAAAGCAAATTACGAATCCGGAGTTACTGTAATTCCGGGTCCAACACAGGCGTCAGTGGTTATGAAAATTCCGGAGTTAACGTATCTCCGGGTCGGTACAATTCCGCGCCCCCACCGAAACTACCAAAATGAGGTCTTCGCCAATAATATAAGAGGTGGTCTTCATTCACATCTTCGGAGAGAAAAAACTGATTAAAAGCAGGAAGTTCAGCCTTCACGAACCCCC
>JAHWFP010042421.1:58060-89878 GCA_023313725.1 Lithobius niger | reverse complement strand
CTTAACTAAAATACAAGTGGAAACATAATGACTGCCAAAAATGCAAGGCTCAAATATAAATTTGAATTGAAAACAAAAGACAAAAAATGAATGCAGCCTGTGGAAGTTGAACAATCAGTTCTTACGTACTGCATGGTTTGGTCTGATTCAGAATTGATGTTCACCAGCTCTGTTCTACGGTACTGTTAAAGGTGGGTTGCCAACAAATGAAAGTGTGCAGCATCTAATGCCATCAAGCGCTATTGAGTTCGTTACAGCGATTGCTCGCAGCGAGCAAAGGAATGCAGAGCAAAGGAATGCACAAAGAAACCTCTTTTAACACAGCAAACAAGCCATACGTGCCTCCGTAATGATCGAGTAAAAATTTGATACGTCCTCGTGCACCTGGGAGCAAGCTGTAAATATTAACGATATTACCGCCACTAGAATCTTTATATTCTACCGTGGCGCCATCTAATGGCAGTAATATCGTTAACCTTTATAGCTTATACTTCCAGGTGCACGAGGGCGTATCAAATTTTTACTCAATAATGAAGGGGGAACGCGGCTTGTTTGTTAAAAGATATTTCTTTGTGCATTCCTTTGCTTAAAGTGTGCAAGCGCTAGAGAATAGCGCTAGATGCTGCTAACTTTCGCTTGGTGCCAACCCCCCTTTAATGTTATAACAAATGTGGAGTAGCAGGAGAGTGACGTACTCATAGTACTAACACCTGTACGCCTATTGGGAATCTTTAATAATTATAAATTATTTTTTCCGATAAGTTGGAGTTCTAATAACGACTCACAATTTTTTACGTAGAGTTTAAAATGCTTGATACCTCAGTAAACAAAATGCTCATAGAATGGCTCACAGTTATTCAGCTTTGAATAAACCTGTTGAATGATGCTGATGATGTCCATTGTTTTTTTTTCTTTTGTGAATTTTTGGTCAAATAATAACTAATAATAACTCACAAGGTAAAACTGGCCTAGTGAAAATACAAGCTGCCTGAGAAAGAATTACCTGAAAAGACATCTTTCCCCTCGAACCCAGCCAGGCTAGGAAAAGAAACGGAAGATCATGCAGAGTTCAAATAGCAATTGACAGTTGTTTTATTTTATTTCTCAGAATAGCTTCTAATTCTTACAAGGCATTCTTTGTGCCAACCGTCAGCTTCATTAATTCTTGATCGAGAAAAATGCCTCTTAGGGACCTCTGGGGGGGGGGGGGGGGTATGGAGGAAATTAGGGGAGGGGATATTGTAGACCCTCTCGAGGGTAAGTCATAATTTTTTTAGGGCCCGTCAAGAGGAGCGGTCACAGTAAAAAAAACATGGACCGAATTGGAAGAAAAAGTCATTTTTGGACCTCAACAATGACACTTTCAGCAGTTAAAAATTTCTTAAAACGCGTCAGGGGGCCCCCCCCCCCCCCTTGCCCTCCCATGATGTGAGTGTTTACAAGGTTTGGAAGCTACCAGTACCACCAGTGTACCAGCACTACAAGTACAGTTTTTTCAATAAACTTTCTAGAAAAGCCTTGGCTCTGTTTCTTGGCAGCTTCTGATTTTTAGGTGCTGACAGTGTTACGGATATGGGCACACAACACAGAATGGGTGTAAGGAACAACAGTGTTTTGTAGACATTTCTAAGTCAACGTGTCTTTTAGTTAAAAACGAGGCACGTTTTCTTTACAACTATAGCTGAAACTTGTCATTGCTATTATTTAATTTAACTACAGGAAATCATGTGCAGTCAGTCTCAAATGGCACACGAAAAGTGCATTTTTTTTTATTGGGGGGGGGGGGTCACATTTTTGGACCTTGAGTGGGGGAGGGTGAGGCACGATTTTTTTCAGGGTGTCGATGGGAGGGGGTCACCAAAAATTTGGTGGTGACGTTTTTATTTCGTCCGCTCTACCCCCCCCCCTCCCACCTGCCATAAACTTAATAACCAGTCCCTTATTTCGAGAATGGCAGTAATACAATTTGGGATGGTGTGGGGGGGGGGGTGATCTCTTTGACCATTGGACCTACTTTTTTTATCCTGACATCGTTTTGCTCAAAGTCCAAAATGAAGCGCTTAGTTGTTTGTCGTCTGTGCCCGTTTCTGAACCCGTGCCAACCTAACCTTTAGCTTTTGTGAATGGACATAATCAGATGGCTTGAATGATATTGTAGAGTCCAATCCAAGTGGCAAGGGTCGTTTCGCAAGACGTAGAGTGCGCATCATGCTAAACGGATGCAGCAGCGGGGGTTTAAACTAAACTGTGCCGGACGAAAACTTTACCCACGTGGGCCAATAAAGAAAACACAGTTAGTACATGCCCATACCTATTGGTCGGAATAGACTACCCGGTAAAAAGGGGGAGTGAATGATTCTGCTAATAAGTGTCTGTTAACCAGCGATGGATGAACTCACTAGACCCGCTCGTTTTTTAAAATTGGAAACAAAACACTTCTTCAAGTCTTACGGCAGCTAAAGCCGTATTGTGTAGACGAACTGGCCTAATTTTGAACACATAAGAGATGTTTTTGAAGGAGAAAGAGTAAAGAACTCCGTTCGTTACAGAGACTCGACGACACACTGTCCAGAATAGGCCAGAATAAATTCCTTAGACGCTGAAGTTGCGTGGTACGGACTTTGCCAGGGTCCCCTTGCCAGTCCTCTACCAGATCACAGGGGCTTGTCGTCCGTCTCTCGTGCATCGCATGTATACAGAGTCTATACATATAATCAGGAGCCGATAAATCGAGCCCCTCCGGGTAAAACCACCCAGAAGTCATAACGTAGAACAATTAAGCATTATTAAATTTTACGCTTACGCGCTATTATCATCAGTGGAACGCGCGCTGAACATCTTTATTGATAACTTGTCTCACTTGCGTCCAGAGCCAACTGAGAAGCGTTTCAACATCGAGGGAAAAGCTCCGACCATTACCGGAAGTTGACTGGCATAACAAAAACTCAAAAGCTTCTCAGATCGCTCTGGACAACGTAATGGTACAAATAATGACTTAGAACGTGAGAAATGTTAACAATAAAGACGTTTAGAGTGAGTTCCAGTGATTACAATAATGATTATTAAAAAAAAAATGGATTGTTCTAGGATATTACTTCTGGTACAAGTTCTAGGCTGAGAGTCTGCCGCCGCTCGGCCACCATGACCACAACTAGAACCCAATATACTCAAAATAAAAATGTGATCCATAAGCACATGTGCCTGCCTACGTCTATAAACACCAATTCAACTGCCGGCCAAGCGGTCGTCACTTTATTTAAAGGTTCATCCCAACAGGTTGGCTTCTCTGCATGGCTCAGTTTTGCAACATTAGCTCATACTTGTAAAAATGTTGCGAACGCATTCATTTTCCTATTTTCCCCCTCGTGAGAAATGGTTTTGCTACATTCACTCTAGCCTATGGAAGTGTTGCAAAAACTAATTCGTGCAGGATGCACGAAAATCGTGAGGGGGTACATCGACCCTTTTAAGTCTTTTTAACTGTCTGAAGCGAAAATTCCGACTGGAAACCCATTTTTGTCTGAAAAATTCGAGGGCGTTATTATTTTTTTGTTGTTAGCTATTACCCACCTTTACTAGTAGTTTTGTCTTCCCACCTCCCGTTTTTCTGACAGAGGTCCATTTTTCCGCTCAGACTTTTGGCTGGGAGGTTGTAACCCCCCCCCCCCCCCCCCCCCCTGCTATACCCCCACCTTATTTCCGTCCTTGAGTTTTCAACACTAAAAGAAAACCTCTGACAAGGAAAAAAAATACAATTTGTTTAGCAGTCTTGAAGGAAATGGCCAGCCAGTCGAGTCAACGCTATCGCTTGGCAGAAAACTCCAATTGTGAAGACAGAAGGTTCTCTAAAGCGGGTATCGTACAATAATATTATTATGTCAGTATTAGGGCACGTTTACGCAACGACTCGCCTTTGCATTCTCGCAGCTGACGTTTAATCGCGATGGAAACAACGCTTCCTAGATTAGTTCAATCCGACATCGTTTGAGCAAAGGCTTGCAGTCTTATAATTCGTGACAGTAAGGTAAAGAATTCCTCCTGACGAAACAATTTTCCCAATCGCTTCCAAACTCAATTATTGACTCGTTTCGTTGCGAGCTGGCAGAGCTAAAACCACCGCCATGTTGGAATTTCAGCTAATTTCCAGCTTCTAGCTGCGAGAATGGAAAGGCGAGTCGTTCGTTGCTAAAACGCGTCCTCACCCAGGAAAAAAAAATAACAGCTATACAACGTTTATGTAGGTCTGACTACAAAAATGAGGACTATGAAAACTATAGAAACTGGCCTTTGACGAAATCAGATTTATCAGACCGAATCACGTACATTGAATCACACCATTGTGTACACTGGAGCGAACATCACAGCCTTACTAGATGTACACAACAATAAAGTTGCAGACTGAGTCATCATCAACTAACGTCATTTAGAAATTTGTTAAAGTTGGATGTATATTGCAGTAGCCTTCAAAATTTCTCTTTTAGTTGGGTGCTGAACTCCATCAAAGGCTGACACAGGACGCCTACATGCTATCGAAAATCTCGTTGAAAACAAAACTAAGTTCCCTGTTTTCAAAAAGGGTTAAAGGGTTTAACGAGCGTTAACCACTCCTGGTCATCTGCCCGAAGCCCTAAGGCCCTGTTTTCACTTGACGTTGCAACACTCAATCGCACGTGGAAGCATGAAAGCAAAGGAGGGAAAACCAGCAAAACAAAATACACACACACACAAAATATACAAAATACTTACTGAACTGCCATTGTTTCAACAGGGTGGAACAATGAAGAGTGTGAAGAAGAGCCAGTGATGGTGAAGTATCCTTTGTGCAACAACTCGACTCGATGTGACGATTCACAATTCTGACGTTGTAGTAACTGTCTCCACTTTACGAATGTCGGCCTGTCAAGACTCAGACTACGTATAAACACGTGTGCTATTCTCAGCTGCGAGTAACGGTATGAAGCGAAATCAGCTGGTTGCATCAATTAATACGGGCTATTATCAAAACGAAAATGACAACTGTTGCAAGCCATCCGTCACGTTCGCCATCAGGCTCGGGGTTGGTCAAAGTCCTGTCTGGTCGTCGTCTGCTCTAAGTCCCTCCTACGAAGCAAAGTCCAAACATGGCGGCCGTCGATCACGTGCCCGGCAGAAGCACCACTGCCTCCATTTTTATCGCGCCTATCATGGCCAAAGGGAACGGCTTCAAAGTTTCAAGTTCATTTTCCGAGAACATGGTTTGTAGAGGGAGGGCTAAGAGTGGTCTATAGGGTCACGACAATTTCAAATTTAGGGCACGAAACACAAGACGTGTTTGTTGTCTGTTTGTGTCTGGACTAAGAATGGACTTGGACCATATGCGTGGACCCTACCCTTGCACTTCCAGGGGGATTTTCGTCGTCCTCTGACTGTGTCCTTTGTGTTGTTGCTCCTTTTATCTATCTGATAAAACTCTTTGGGGGATTACAGAATTTCGTAGATTTCAAAGACCTCTACGATCTTTGTTTCACAAACGTTACGTAATGGTTTAGTTATGAATTCAAAAAGGAAGAACTTTTTTATGCACTTGGGTATTTCTTAAAGAAATGGATGGATTTTTTTTTCACTGAATTCTTTTGCCGATTTTACGAGACTTTATATACACGTAGGCTTCTAATCTCTGTTTTTTTTTTTTGTATGGTGGTCATTGCACCGTTATTGGGATTGGACCATTAGGCGCCTGAAAATAGCTGGGAAAAATGGCCAAACCTAGAAGTAAAATTTACTACAAAGATGGAAGCAACGGCATTCGCCCTTGAAAACTGTCGTAAATAACATTAAAAGTCTACCAAAACCTGATTGGTTGAAAGACGCAATTATAACCCCAACTTCATTGTTCCTCTTGAAGTTTTCTTTCCAATGATACCAAATATAACCACAAATAACTACCAGAAGTGGTAGTATAATAGTGAAAAGATACCATTTAAAAAAAAATGGCGTCAGATTATGTCATTTTGAATTCGCGTTCACAGTTAACGAAATTACACCCCTGCCTTTATTGTTTGTTCCTCTTGAAATTTACTTTCCAATGATACCAAACACAACCGGAAGTAACTACCGGAAGTTGTACTAATGAATCGTGATTAGTGCATAGTATATACCGTAATGGAAATAATAGTGACCAAAATTTAAGGGATTGTTCACTTTGTGTGAAAAGCATTAAATTCGGGATGGTTTCACATGGAGGGCAACTGGGAAAAAAAAGCTAAAATAGTAAGTTCAAAACCTCCCCGAGGAGGTTGGGGGGGGGGAGTGACTTAAGCCCCCCAAATCGGTTTTTTGGCTGTAACTCCTTTACTGTCAGAAAGCAAAAGCATAATGTGAAGCTAAAACGTTTAGTACACATCCTGGACAGGAAAGGTGATAAACATCTTTTACGCAAAAGCTACCCCTTGAACCACAAAACCGTATTATCACCCTTAATTCGCGCGAATGCTCCTTTTTTCAATTGGTTGTAATAGTGATTTTCGTGTTCAAAGTGTTCTTGCGAGCCCTCTAATGGCCCGAAATGAACATTCTTAGGAGTTTCTGAAAGGTAGCGATCTGTTCATTCCATCAATCCTAACCGAAATTACTTAGCTTCGATAGGAACCGTCCTACAACCATTTAAAGGTGAAGAGGTAGTGGTGTAGCGGCAAAAGCGTATGGTGATTTTCGAATTCAAAGTGCTCTTGCTATCCCTCTATTTGGCCAAAATGGACGTGTTTAGGATATTCTGAAAGGTGGGGATCTATTCTTTTCATCAATTCTAACCGACAGTGTTTACCTTAGACAGGGTCCGTCCTACGCCCGTTTAAAAGTGTACTGTAATTGGTGGAGCGGCTAGCTTCAATTTCAAAGTCCCATTGTAATGCTCGTATTTGTATTTGTATCTAAGCTAAACAACTTCGGTTAGGATTGATGGAAAGAATAGATCGCCACCTTCTAGAAAATTATAAGCATGTCCATTTCGGGCAATTAGAGGGACAGCAAGAGCATTTTGAATTCGAAAACCACCATACACTTTCGCCGCTACGCCATTACCCTTCACCTTTAAATGGGTGTAGGATGGTTGCTATCTAAGTTAAACAATTTCGGTTAGGATTAATGGAAAGAACAGATCCCCATCTTTCAGAAAATCCTAAGCATGTCCATTTTGGGCTATTAGACGGCTCGCAAGAGCACGAAAATCACTATAACAACCAACTGAAAAAAGGAGCGTTCGCGCGTATTAAGGATGATAATACGATTTTGTGGTTCAAGGGTTGTTTTTACGTAAAAGATGTATATCGCACTTTCCTGTCCACAATTGTGTGCTGAACGTTTTTGTTTCACATTATGCTTTTGATTTGTTGATGGTTAAGGATATTCAGCCAAAAACGCTTTTTTGGGGGGTGGAGGGGAGTAAGTTACCCCCTCCCTCTCGGGGGAGTTTTGAAGTTGCTATCATTGCTTTTTTTTTTCCAGTACCCTTCATGTGCATCCATACCAAATTCAATGCTTTTCACACAAAGTGAACAATTCCTTCAATTTTGGGCATTATTATTTCCATTACAGCATAATAATTATAATAATAGACGGACAGCAAGAGCACTTTGCATATAATTAATAATAATATATAATCTATATACATACATAAATAAATAAATAAATAAATATACATATATATATATATATATATATACTTCCCTTGGGAGCAGACTTTATGATGATGAGGGATTATTAAGAGATCAAGATTAAACAAACTAAGCTCCAACAATCAGCAAGAGGGCGAGCGGGCTCATTCTTGCCACAGTAGCAAAGAAAAATGGCGAGCGGTCGACAATGCAATGGATGAGCGCTCTAACAATTAGAAACAAACTCTATTACTTCAATATTGCTGACTATTAGAGCCGAGTTGAAGCAGCGGGAATCAGCTAGACCGGCGTATGTTATGCCGGGGAACAACTATTATAGGTATACAACAATAACTAGCAGTCCTACCCGGCTTCGCCCGGGGTTTTGTTTTGCCCGTGGTTGTTTCCCAGTTTTTGCTCACTGTTGCCTAAATGTACACTCTGATGGCCAGTTTTTCTTCCTGTATTACTCTCCCTTTCCTCCATCTGCTCCCTCCCATCTCTCCTGCCTCTTACCATCTTCTCCCTCCCTTCTCCGTTCCCTTCCTCTACAGCTGTCCGTCAATCTACTTCCCTACCTCCCCTTTGCTACACGGAGTTGAATTAAATACTGCTCCTTCCTCTCCCCTTCCCTACCCCCGTTGGCGAGATTTAGCGCAACAAAGTTACTATGGTCTCTATTTAAAACAACGCCACTGTGCATCCGTACTGTGTGAAAAATAACTGTGCATGACGTCGTTTAATGGCAACAGACGCATTGCTCCCTTCCCCCATCACCACCTTCCCAATCTCTTTTTTTCTCTAAAGAGCAGAGCTAACTGACGTACTGCCCCACACACGGGCATTTATCGTCCAGGCCCTCCTCCCCACTCCCAATTTATCACTTTGGCTTGAGCGATTTGTACAATGTGAAAAATAAGTTTATTTCGTGTGTGACGTCATTTAAGACTTGCCGCTGAGATGACCGCGCAGAGCAAATTGTTAGTGGAGGCAACAATGTGCCAATTTCAACTTGTTTTCAAGGCAACAACGTATCAGTTTCAACTTCTTTCCAAAGAATTGACACACTCGCTTGTTTTCTTTGTTCCCCTTTCGGTGGTCGTCGTTGCTTCATTTCTGCTATGAGACTTTGGTTTATAATGTAAGATAATTATTAATTAGAAAACAAAAACGAGCTCGTTTGATGTTTAAGGTAAGGTTTAACTGATCCCAAGTCAAAACAGCAAAGTAACACAAATAAACTTTCCTGTAAGGTTTCACAAACTGCACTGTTCCTGTACTGTTTAGTCCACGTGAAACCTTACTGCTGTATTCACATGTTTTTACAGTTTTTATTTTAGAACACGATATGTCTGATTGGTTCATTCTACTTGGCTAAAAGGACATCGCTGAAAAAATCGTAAAAACCATACTTTTAGTGTGCTTGGTACAGATCAATTCAGGGTTCGTGCGGCTCCTTGAAATCCTGGAATTATAGTTGAAAATAAAAATGAAATACCATTCCTAAAAACTTGAATACGAATCTTAAAAACTGGTGTATTTATCAATAGGGTGAACGGAAAAGAGACGACCAGACTAGAATGATGATGAAAAATTTAGCCCTGAAAGTAGGCGAGTGTGTAGCCTATATTATTCACCATATTATTCTTACAACAATTTTGAAAGTTGGGATATGGTTTTAATTTTATTTACGTGTCTAATGGTTGAATACAGCAGTAGGTTTCACGTGGACTAAACAGTACAGAAACAGTGCGGTCTGTGAAACCTTATAGGAAAGTTTATTTGTGTTACTTTCATTGCTGTTTTGACTTCGGATCAGTTAAACCTTACCTTAAACATCAAACGAGCTCGGTTTTGTTTTCTAATTCGTGATACTTTGACATACCAAGCTGGTTGTCTGCACTCGTTGCAAATGCACTGAATTTCGCTCGCTCATTCAGTGCAAGTCTTTCTTTTGGAAGTTGGTTTCTTCGCAGTTATCTATCAGCGGCTTTGTCCGTATTTGTAATATAGGACGGCAAGACAAATGGGCAACAGACACTTTAGCTTAACACGGGAGAATGACGTGAAAGCTTTATATAAATGGATTCGTAATAAGGATAATGCTTCCTCTTTACGCGCGGGTAAATTGTTGGTTCACCAGCATTGTTAGCATTTGCTTACGCTTTCCGTCTGGCGTTTGTTGATGGGCATTGTTGCTTAAAAACAATGTTTAAAACAATATATAACAATAAAACGGATCGTTCAGGGCTCCGTAACTCTTAGCAGTAGTTGTTTCGTTTAGAGTGGGTATGTAGCTACGGGCTGTGGCCCCAATAAATTTTCTTTCTCTCTCTCTCCGTAACTCCGGAACGGGGCGACCAATTGAAATTTCTATTTCTATAAAGGGCTCATCTCCGGAAGTAGATCTTTCAAATGACCTAAGAACCAGCTTTCTACGACAAATGGTTTAGTCTGTAGAGACCATTGTATAAACGTGTCCAAAGTCCACCACCACCACATAAAGACAAAAATGAAACTCACGATTCCAGCTGAAGTCTAGATCTCCAATCTGGCAAATCGGAAATTAATAAAAGTTGGTACAAATATTGGTCAAGTCCCACAAGGCTTATAAACCAAATTTCAGTAAGAAATGTTGAACGATGGCGGAGAAATTAAGCTTTCAAATTTCGGCTTTAACATGGGAGACCGAGGTCAAACCTTAGTACCACTTTCGGCATTTACTCCCAGTTGTGTTTGGTATCATTGGAAAGAAAATTACAAGAGTAACAACGAAGTTGGGGTGTAATTTTGCTAACTGTAACGGGGAAATCAGTATTTCAATACGTAACAGTGAAAGCTTCGAGTTTGGGCGCCATTTTTGAAAAATTGCGTTTTTCCACCAATCAGATTTTGGTAGACTTTTGATATGTTATTTACGACAGTTTTCAAGGACGAATGCCTTGGTTTCATCTTTGTACTAATTACTTTTTGTATGTTCACAGTCCTAAGTTACATGTGTCCATCAACTGCAAGCAACTAAAAGCATATCTTATCATGTCGAGAATAAATCCTAATGCTGCCGAAATCTTGAAAAAGTAAGGGGAAGATGCAGGGATAAAAAAAACAACTAAAGGGCATGAGCTGATTGAGTGAGCGAAGCGAACGAAATCAGCGATTGTTAGCCAGTATCTGGGATTGAAGAAACTTAAGCATGTGAGGAATGGTCGTACAATAAACTATGCCGTGTCAATTTAACTAGTCTAATGGCTAATCTGACGGCAATGGTAAATTTGAAAATTATCCATGTAAAAATTTATAGATATAAAACTTCTCCAGAAAAAAAGGTACAGATGAAGATGAGACGGTGGAATCTTTTGTACGTTCACAGTCCTATGAAAGTTGTGATATCCACCCAAAACCTAAACTAGTGTAAAAAGCTTCCAGTTTCCAAAAAGGATCGGCCTTTGAAGGTAGTGATATCTTTCAACCAGCGAAAGACCGCCAAGGTTAATCCTATTAGCCATCTTAATCGCACCGAATAATATTTTCGTCGTTAAATGAAAACTTGAATATGGCTACCGCGAGTAGCAAATTTCTAGTTTTCATTTAACTTTCGAATTATTAGTCGGTGCGATTAACCTTGGCGGCCTTTCCTGGTTGAATATATAACTACCTTCAAATGCTGATCCTTTTTGCAAACTTGGCGGCTTTTTACACCAGTTTTGGTTTTGGGTGGATTAAATATACCGTTACCTTTACCGTTACCTCGTTGATGCAGCCCCAATAAATACAGTCATCCATTCGTTAACTCGATGTGGAGAACCACAATAAAATGGTTTTGATTTTTGCTTAGATCTTCAAGTTTTAAAACATAAGGTGGGAAGTGTTTACAAAATTAGAATCAACTACCCATCGAGATGACACATGCTAAATCTAGACACACGCTAGAGTATTGCCATCGGCATCAGATAATAAACATGGGACAAACCTTGGGCAGAACCTCAACATGAATACGAACACATGTCTAATGTTCCATTTTTCGCAAACAAAATTGGGTGAATAGTGGACATACCGTACGTCATGATAGACTAATCACAATAAAAAGGAAGCGAAAAAAGCCAATAAATTAACTGCACAAAAAAGGGCCTCGTCGTTTAGAAAAAAAAACCATTAGAGCTCGTATCACCATACTGACAGCTGTAAAGGTACACGAATAAAAATGGATTAGAGTTCACTCGAACGCAACGAACTATAATTTGAACTCCAATTCCAGGAAACAAGGATTGTGACATGCCAGCCTCCATGCACACGTGTATATGTACATCACTAATCAAACAAACAAAACGGTTGGATATTTCCACAAAGAAAAAAAAAACACAAAATACAACATATGAAACAGAAATAAAACCTAAACCTACAAACACACACAAAATAGACGCCATCCACAGCAAAACGTCGATAAAAGTGAATGATGAAAAATACATACACGAAATGAACACGTAATTTCTCACACGAACTATACTAAAATAGAAACCATCAAACAGGGGCAAGAAAAACTGACTTAACTAGGAGTTTTCTTGTTTCACAAATGATAAATGCATACAAAATACACATTTAGCAACTCACACGGAAGACATTTAAAAAATAAAAAAACAAACACAGACAAATAACACAGACAAAAAAACTGTATAATACACAAATTAAGCGCACACAAACATACACACGCACACAAACATTAAAAATTTCCAACACAAACTGCGTTCACTTTCTGACATAACCACTGCCTAAAAACAGTCCTTGTTCCCTGGAATTGGAGTTCAAATTATACTTCGTTGCTTTCTAGTGCACTCTAATCCGTTTTTATTCGTGTACCTTCACAGCTGTGAGTATGGGGATACAAGCTCTAATGTTTTTTCCTCTAAACGGCAAAGCCCGTTTTTTGTTCAGTTAATGGTGTAAGATTTGGAAGTTGTCCCGCTTCATTCTTAGTCCAGCCTCAGCCACCCCTGGCTTTTTCGGGATGAGAAGGGCCCTGTGATGTCTCGTGCTCATGTCGATTGTGGCAAGTAAAAGTACCTAGGAACTTCCGATGGGATTTACCTAGCAACATTGTCCCTCTCTCCTTCTGGTGCCATGGCTACGGCTGGGTGCGTGGCAAAACTACAGCTCCATTCTAAGATAACCTTAGTAGTTGAAAAGGACGTTAATATGACTATGTTTCTATTAATGTTGATTATTGGGAGGGGAGAACTAACACAGGACACTCCATTCTGGGGAGGGGGTGAGGTGGAATGGAATTTTCCATTGTTTCGCGTTACTTCCAACTGGGTGCGGTTACCCCACGACTCGTCTTTGCATTCTCGCATCTAGAATTAAGTGGCGATGTCAAAGTTGTGGTTGCCATGGTAACACCACTACCTGGATTAGCTAAATCAGTCATCGTTTGAGTAAATACTTCCAGTCTTATAATCCGTGACAATAAGATGAAGAATTCCTCCTGACGAACAATTTCCAGGCCGGTTCTAACTCACATTATGAATGTTTTCGTTTCAAGCGGACAGAGCTCAAACCGCCGCCATGTTGGCATTTCAGAGGATTTCTATCTTCTAGCTGCGAGAATGCAAAGGCGAGTCGTTGCATAAACGCGCCCTTATTGAGTTCTTAAAGTCACAATTACTTGACCGAGCACGAGATGCTATAGTACATTGGTTTATTTTCTACCCTGCGCTGCATCCACTTATATAAGTTCTGTCCAACGCTCTACCTTGAATTTCGCCCCCCCCCTCCCCAAAAAAAATTTGCGGCAGAAATTTCATCTTCGAACTCATGTATTTTATGCACCAAAGTTCCCTTGTCATGAAATTTCAACCAAAGCAGAACAAAATTGCGAACGTTATCGTTTCCCAAACAAACACATGGACAAAATGGACACACAAAACCCAAATTCTCGCTTCCCTCGCTCGGCCAACAACCACGACAAACTTAACTATACCATAGTTATTGTTTAAGATGGAGCAAGGTGGCCTGGTGGTTAGCATGACCGTCTCATGTACCAGAGCTCCCACGTTCGAGTCCGGCTCAGCCACCCCTGGCATTTTCGGGAAGAGACGGGCCCTGTGATGTCTCGTGCTCATGTCGGTTGTGGCATGTAAAAGATCCCAGGAATTTCCGATTGGATTTACCTAGAAAAATTGTCCCTCTCTCCTTCTGGCGCCGTGGCTAACGCTGGGTGCGCGTCAAACAACAACACTTATTGATACGAAACAATAACAGTTATTGTTTCGTATCAATAACTGTTGTAGGCCTCAGCATGAAGTTCTATGTTAAACGTCAGACTTTGAACTCCTTTAATTTCGCCCAGAATTGACTTATGCCAACGAAATTCGGTATTTGAGGTCATGTCGTAACTATTTCACCACATTACAAATTTTAACGACAACAATCAATCGTTTGGCGTTCGCAGTATGGCCATTTGTTGTTATTGTTGTTGTTGGGACTCTTGGGACTCTTTGCCCGAACCTGGAGATCGAACCGATTTTCACATTTTATAGCTTAAAACGTAGGTATGGACCGGTATGGACCGATCCATATGGACCGTATAGGGCCGTTTGAATGAAGCATTTTAATGTGACTACAATATTCTGGTGATGGAAAACCAAATGGGCTAGAAACTTTGCTCTCGCCTAGATATCGAACAAATGTTTTTTTAGTTTAAAATACGACCAGGGCCTTTTGAACACGATTTTAATGTGACAGCAGTATTCTCGTCGGCAGAGCATTGTAGAGCACTGAGCAGAAACCATTACGTGGAGTACATAAATTCTTGAAAATTCAACTAAAAGTTCGAAAATAGGTACACAAGTCATTCTTAGCGTTACAAATCGAACCAGTCATGGAACTCCCCATGAAATACCCCCAAAGACCTCCTGTGTTATCCCCCCCCCACCCGTGTCCCCCCTAAGGCTTGACCAACAAATTATTGCAGATCGAGCTAAAAGCTTGAATTATGGCATACAAGTCATTCTTAGCAGTACACATCGAACCAGCTATGTAACCCCCCCATGAACTATCTCCAAGGCTCACTCCCCCCCCCCCCCGGTTCACCCCTCCTCCCTCCCTGATGCTTGACCAACAAATTATTGCAGATCGAGCTAAAAGCATGAAATTTGGTACACAATTTATTCATAGAAGTTCAAATAGAACAGGCTATGGAACCCCCTTGAGATACTTTCCAAGGCATCCCAACGCTCCCCCTCCCCCATGCCCCCTCCCTGAGGTCTGACCAACAAATTCTAATAAAAAGTGCTAAAAAAATAAAATTTGATACACATGTCATTGTTAAAAGTACAAATCAAACTAGCATCCCCGTGAAATCCCCCAAGCCCCCTCAGCACTCCCCTCCCCTCCTCCCTTTTTTCCGGCTCCATGAGGCTGATACTCGAAAAATTCTTGTTGATCATACTAAAAGCATGTATTCTGACACACCAGTGATTCTTAGTAGTAGAAATCGAACCAGCCACGGATCCCCATGAAATACCACCAAAGCCTGCCCCAGCAGCCCTCCACCCCCCTGTGTGCACCCCCATGAAGCATCGATGGCCAACAAAAATTCTTACTAAACGTACATTGTACATGGATTGTAGCAGTTGACATCTAACTACATAATTATGGAACTCCAATCTCCCCCCCCCCCCCCGGCCCAGTGCTGCCCTGTCTCCTCTCATGAGGCAGATGACCAACCCAACCTTCACCAATGTTGGTCGCCACTCGCCAAATGGCGAGGAAAATTCACCAGTTGGCGACTTGGTTTTTAGAGCTACTCGCCAAAATGGCGACTGATTAACAAACCCTGATGCTTAAATTGTCATATCTCGGGAACCGTATTAGCTAGAAACAAGCGGTTTGCGGCGTTGCATGCAGAATTACAAGGGCTTTCCAACCAAGTGTGTAATAATGTCGCTAGCCACTTTAGTTGATTGGGGAGTTGGATTAATGCAAACAATATTTAAGCATTAAACAGGTTAGCACAAATGCTAAAATTGTTTCTAAATGACGAGGAGGTAATGGACAATGGCGAGTGCATTTTAAAGTCTACCAGCCAAATGGCGAGTGCCACATAATTTACATTCGTGAAGGTTGCCAACAACTTCTAGTTCGATTTGTACTGCTGAGAATGACTTATGTACCAATTCATGTTTTAGCACTATCAGCAAGAATTTGTTGGTCAATAACCTCATACAGGTGAGTGTGATGTGGTCACAGTCTCGAGGGGTTCCATAGCTAGCTAGATTTATAAGCTAAGAAATGACTTGTGTACCAAATTTCATGGCTTTTAGCTCTATGTTCATGATTATAGCCCAAATTCTGACCCTTTAACAGCTGTACTACACCTGGAGATCGAACCAATGAACCGATGCTCAAGTTTTATAGCTTAAAACGCAGGTAGGAAGAAGGCCTAGGGCCTTTCGAACGCTATTTTAATGTAACTACAAATTTTGTTCTTATTGTTGGGAAGGTTTTGCTCTCACCTAGAGATCGAACCAGAGAACCGATTTTCAATTTTTATAGCTTAACATTGAGTATTAAAAAGGCTCTCTTATAACAGTTATTTTAAGGTGAATGCAATTTTATTTTTCTTTGTTATTCTTGCTGCAACAAGAAAAAAAAACCATAGATATTAGTATTAAAAAACACTTAAGCGTATAAAATACAGATATTAGAAAAATACATTTAAGTCATCAGCGTCGCAGTAGAACGTGTAAAAGAAGCGCTAGCTTGTTTTTTTTTTTTTTTTGGAATGCTAGGGATTCTTTTACACGTATTAGTACGATGCTGATGGCTTACGTATTTTTCTCAAATCTGTTCCTTTAGAGCTTTAAGTTTTTTAAGACTTTCATCCGTATTTTATACGCGAAAAATTTAAATTCTGTAAATAATACATAATTATTTAAGAGAAAAAAAAGGAGATGACTTAAAGTGGCACTATCACCGATTGAAGAGTGAACGAAAATACCATGGCGCCATCTAGCGGCAGTGATATCGTTAACCTTTACAGCTTGTTCACAGGTGCACGAGGACGAACCAACGTTTCACTCAGAGTAATGAAGGCGGTCGTGGCTTGTTCGTTTCGTTAAAAGAAATGTTGTTGTGCATTCCTTCGCTTGGTGCAAAGCGCTAGATGTTGCCAGATTCTCTCTATACTTTCGAGCGGTGATAGTGCCACTTTAAGGCCATACAAATTAAATAGCGGTTGGAAATTATTGCACCAGGAAACTCCCATGATGCAACGCAAACAATCGCTTGCGTTGTATTGGCAGCAAGGCTCACCGACAGAGCGTCGAAAAAATGGCGGCCACTACAGAACGTTCTAAACTTCGTCAAGGAAAAGCTATCAACAGTCAAGCCAGGGAAATAAATCTCAACGTTGCTCGTCGATGTCAGCAAGATGTATTGTCCAACAGTGTCTTTCTTCCAGCCTTTGGACGAATATCCTTGAGATTGGCTGCTGATACAAACAAAGCCTTTTTTAAAAGCCATAAAAAAAGGTTCTTTTCAGAGCCAAAATCACAACAAGTCCTTTTCAAGGCTACCAAATAGTGATAATAGAACCAGGCTTCCTGTTTTATCTCGTAATACTGAATAAACGTTTGTTTCCCACTTATGTTTTCTAAATAAATAATATATTTAAAAAATCTACGCCCCCACCCCTTCAATCCCCCACCCAACCACACGTTTTGGATATAGACCACGTATAATATATTTTTTTTACGATTTGAGGGGGAAAAAAACTACAAACACAACTTCACTTAAAAAAAAAACACACCCCTCAAGCTCGTATCTCCATAAAAATTTACAACTCTAGAGGCGCACAAGGAAACAATGAGTTTTCCAAAAGAAAAACGAACTACAATTTGAGCTGAAATTTCAGGGAACAAGAATTATGTAAAATATTCCCTGAAATTGTTGGCCTGTTTCTGATTTGTTTTTGTCTGAGGGACAAAACTAACCACAAATGAACGGATTAAAGTAGTTGTTTATTTGTGTGCCTGTGAATTTTTATGGAGATACACGAGTGACAGTAGTAATAAGTTTAGAAACATAAGTGGAAAGCAATGTAAAAACCCATACCAGTGTTAATACAATAAGAACCTCCTAAGGGTTTTCATTTGCGAAGTCTATTTTTTTTGAAAAGTAAAGAACAGAAACAAGTCATTTTTTTTAGCCATCTACCAGTCCTTTGGCCTCCAGTAGCAACGTATACCTTAAATTCTCTATTTGTAACCTGCCTGCGCTACTGGTTAAAAATCAAGCCATTTTGACTCGGCTACAATTAGAGACCGGCTACTGCAAGTTTAGAAAAGGAAATTTACGGGATCAGTACCTTTAGAACATGTGTCTGACATTAAAAATGGTAAATAATATCACATAAATGCTTTTACCATTATCGTTTAATAAACCTAAACACGGAAACAATCAGTAATAAATAAGATTTTTTTTTTCAAAATCAAGTCACTTTGACCCGGCTACAAATAGAGGATTTACGGTAATTCCTTTTTTTTAGTAACATTTAAAACTTTTTTTTAAAGCAGAATTCACGCCTGCTAGGGAAAAAAAAGCATTTTCCTTTCTGCGTGCATAGCATACGCTTACTATACCAACGAGTAGATTTGAGCAGCTGGGAGGTCGGCTTTCCCGCAGAGCAGTCTACAATGCTGTTTACATGCAGGGCACTCCCCTGCTACTGGCAAAAAAGTCGATAATTTTTCAGCGGCCTCAACAGTTTTTTTTAGCCATTTAAAAAAAAAATTTATTCAGTCGACCCACATTTCTTTGAAATAAAAAGCTCAAAGATTGAAAAGCTTGGTCTAAAAAAAGACACACAATGTGCCATTATACTGTCATCTATTTTTATTGTTTGTTCGTCAAGTGGACTTCACCCTTGACAACTAGAAGATGGCTACTAGCGGTAGTAACCTTCAAGTTTTCATTTAACGTCCAAAGTATTATTCGGTGCGATTAACTTGGCTAATAGGATTAACCTTGGCGGCCTTTCCCTGGTTGAATGATATCACTACTTTGAAAGGCCGACCTTTTTTGTAAACTTGGCGGCTTCTTTTACCAGTTTTGGTTTTGGGTGGATATCACGACTTTCATAGTCCTGTGAATGCACAAAAAATCCCACGGTGTAATTGTCACCCCTACCTTTTTTGTCTGGAGGTATTTTATTGTATGAATGTTCTCATTCATAATTTTCACATTTGCTATTGTCATTCCAAATAAATTAATAACAAGCGTAACAGTATGATAATTGCAAGGACCTAATCAATTCCAATGGAATGAAAGATACCCTGTGTCTTATTGAACCAGTAATGAGAAATTTATTCGGGTCGTGGGGCATATAATTCATTTTGAATTCGCGTACCGTAAAAAAAATGATTTGGATTTATGGGGAAAAAAACGACCAAACCTTTGCAATAAAAGGAATCCGTCTCTTCGTGAACCACCTATTTGCAACAACAATGAATTCTGACAATTAGGTACTGAAACGACAAGCGTGTAACACTTAAGCATGTTATCATCTACTGTTGCATGACAATAGAAACAATGGTTACAACAATACTTTTGCACTTACGAGCCACTTCAGGACCACGTGCTTCTAGCTGCAACCCCCATTTTAGAAAAAGGCACTTCCCCATATGACGCTTTACCTGTCTGCCGAAATTTAGATCTGGCAACTTTCCCTAATGAGATGTAGACGTGTCGTTTATACCCTATGAGAATTAACATGGGAGCCTGCTGACTAGTTACTAGTTACTAGTCACCAGTAACACAAATCAACCTTATTGAGGACACTTTCTCTTCATGAAGGACACGTTCCCACATTTTCGTGTTGAGTTTTTCTTTGTTACTGGACCCAAGAGAAGCCGCCAGTAACAAATCGTTTGAATCATAATTCAAACGATTTGCAAAGATTTCTACCGCATTGGGAATTTACACCAGTATGCTGAAATCACGTATAAGTTGGTTTCAGTTAACAGACACAGTCTGCTAGTGAGCCGCCATCTGACAACAATTACACTCTAACAATTACGCTCTAACAATTAAGCTCCAAACAACAATAAAACGTCTACTTGGCGGCGACACACTAGCGTGTGTCTAGATAATAATCTTTATTAATAAAATCGAGTTGTCGCGTAGGATGGACGGCAACGAGACGGCCACAAGACGGCCGCCACAAGACGGCCGCAAGTAATTGATAGAGCACATATCCGTCTTCATTGTTGGATGAGCCCGCTCGCCCTCTTGCTGTCGAGTTGTCGCGTAGGATGGACGGCAACGAAACGGCCACAAAACGGCCGCAAGTAATTGTTAGAGCACATATCCGCTTTCATTGTCGGTCGCTCGCCCTTTTTCTTTGCTACCGTCGGTAGAATGACCGTGCTCGGCCTCTTGCTGATTGTTGAAGCTTCGTTTGTTTAATCCTACCTTACAATGTCTCCAATGCCTATTTATTTATTTCCGGTGTACAAAGGCGGATTTATTATGTCACATGCACAAAGGCGTATTTATTTATTTCACATGTACAAACGCGTATTCCAACCATTTTTTGCAGGAAATAATCATATGTAATGTAAGTGTATGGACTCCGGAACAAGGGATACGCTCAATGAGGGAGTGAAGCAAACGAAAAACACCCTTTCCTAGCCAGGGTACGCAAAAACACATAGACGGGATACGCGCATTCCGTAACAAACACATGAGGAAGGAAATCGTCCCAGTGTTTTTAACGGTGCATCAAACACCACCCGTGCGTAGCACGGGCTTCCTCTAGTACTATACTATAATACGCTTAAATGCTGTACTGGACTTATATACTGTTCTATAATGTGCACCATTGAAAAGCTCGTTTCGAGCTTCTTAAAACGGCGTATACGAATATCAACATCGGAGAAAATTTGACGAAATTACGAATTCTAGTCGTGGAACCAGGATCAACATAAAAAAAAAATTAACACCCAATGATTTAAGATACCCGAACGCACCTATAAACCAAATGTTTAGTTGTGAATGGCCAATCGAAAAGTAAACTGGTTCGTATTTAATTTTTAGCATATTACTCACCAAGTTTTTATTAATCTGCTATATTGTTAGTCAGTTTTCGCTATCTAATCAAGTAGAGATAAGTGATGCAACGATTAAATGCATTCATCGTGGACTAGTTAACATACACAAGCCTTCTTTAGCTTATCACCGGAAAACAGGATTAGAATGTTTAGAAAATTCTCGTGCACAAACAAACGAATTCTAATCTAGACACAGGCTATAGCGCCATAGCTTCAGTGTCTAATATCCTGAAGCATAGTTTGGAACATTTTCAGTTACTTTGGGAAAAATAATAATGCGGCACAAAAGCTTAAATTGTGACAGGATCGAGCGCAATGACCCACCTGACAAAAATTAACTAGTGTAGGAATGTCAATGTAGGAATGTAGGAATTTCATGTGAATGTAGGAATTTCAATGCAACATTTGACCCTCAATAACGTTGCAAATATGTTACTACTTTTCTAGTTTCTTCTAATTCTTCTAGTCCGCTCATGCCCATGTTAATTCCCATAGGGTAATTATTCACTGATACCGAGGTAGCGGGAAGGCTTTCAGCTATGAAATTCGACGGATGGCTGCAGTACGAAACGAACTGCATACCTTTTCTGGTTTAAAGCCTGAGGGTGTAACGGGAACGGCATGGGATGGCGCGTAAGTACGAAAGTATTGTCATCACCATTGTTAGTATTGTCGGCATCGTATCTGATTGGACGGCCAAATTCGGACAATGACAACGTGTACTACTGACGTGTGTATTTAGACGCACGCTAGTGTGTCGTCACAAATCTAAAGAACGTTGCCAAAGAAATTGTGGCTACGTCCAGTTCACGAAAAACAAACAAAATATCAAAATAAAGTCAAAAACTGGTAAAGAGGCCACCAAGTTGAGAATGGCTCGGCCTCAGAGAGGAGTGATATGAAGTAAATAAAAGAAAATTAAATCAAATTAAAACAAAACCAAAAACTAATAAAGAGGCGACTAAGTTGAGAATGGTTCGGCCTCTCAAAGGAGTGATATGACTTAAAAATTAGAAAAATTACCACTTAAGCTACTGTTGACATGACACTTTATTACACATCTGCATAGTTGAGTCTAATACACACGTATAAAAAAAGCGATAGCATATCAAGAACCAAAACTGGTAAAAGGGACGGCCAAGTTTCGAATAGTTCGGCCCTTCAGAGGAGTGATATTAACATACCAAAAGATTCGCCAAGTTAATCGTACAGACTAATACTTTACACGTTAAATGAAAACTTGAACATTGCTATCGAAAATAGCAATGTTCTAGTTTTCATTTAACCTTCGAACTATTAGTCGGTACGATTCACTTGGCAAATGTTTTGGTGTGTTGATATCACTCCTCTGAAGGGCCGAACCATTCGAAACTTGGCCGTCCCTTTTACCAGTTTTAGTTTTTGATATGATAAGTACTATCTGCCGACCGTGTTAAATTATTAAACGAAATGCAGTCCAAGAAGAATTTCAAGGGCATAAATGTTAGGTTGTCCGCAGCGATTATTCAAGTTTCGGGGTCAACGAGACAGCCTTTCCTTGTAACGAGTAGACAATTCTGGGATAATCAATGTTGGATTTTCCCTGTAATGACTAAACAATTCTGGTGTCAACAAGTGGTGGGCATTTCCAGGGACTAAATATAGGGCGGTACCGAAGGGCACTTGTTGGGGGCAGGAAAGGGGATGGGAAGACAGCCCACCATTTCATTAACTCAATTGATGATTTTGCCAACTAGTTTTGAAATTACAGTGGCTAAGCAAACAAAGTACTTTGGAAGGGAGTCCAGTAAACCCAGTTGGGTCTGGGGGAGCGCTGTAAGCCCCTCCTTGGCATCCGGTGGCTGGAAGTTGAAGCATTTTGCACTATTTTAGTGCCTATTTCTGGCTTCTCGGAGAGCCTGTTTGCAACATATTTACAAGCAATTTTTCGGCTATTTTTATCAGTCATTCTTCAGCAAGAGTGGTTTTGTAAATACTTAATTGTGACTAAATTCTGTTTGTTGTTTATTTTGGGCTGTCGGACGAAAGTCTAACTGGAAAATCGTCTAATGGTATAATTGTTTAATATATGCCTAAATAAAAAAATGTGGAAAATCATCGAATTGGAATATCGTAGCCTATAATGGATAATCGTGCAATGGATAATCGTCTAACTGAATAATAAAGTGGCGGCGATTTCTGATGTTATATGCATGGTCGCAGCGAGCGTGGCAGCACGAGTTAGGCAGGTATGTTAGACGATTTACACGAATTTCGTGTTAGACAATTTTTCTTTATTGTTATACTATATACGATCTTCCAATTATGTCGTTTTCCAGTTAGACGATCATCCCTCTCCTCTTTTGTTTTAGGGTGCCTTCACACGTCGCCACTGAGTGGCGCTTCTTCGGATGCAGCACTTTGAGCTTCTGCTGCGCCACACTTAGGCTCAGACGATGTCTCACCACGTAAATACTATCCAGACGAGTCGAGGTGAGGCGAATGCCGAGGCAAATTCCGAGGTTCGCGTGTTAGGCTTCCCTGACGGGCAAAAATAGCGTCTGAACCCAGACTAGCGCCACACGTGTGAACTCCCCTGCTCTGATCTATGCTCCGCTGCTAGTGAAGCTTCTTCAGATGTGACACTTTGACCTTCTGTGGCACCTAGCGCTTCTGTGGTGCCACGCGTGTGAACGCCCCTGCTCTGTTCTATGCTCCGCTGCTAGTGAAGCTTCTTCAGATGTGGCACTTTGACCTTCTGTGGCACCTAGCGCTTCTGTGGTGCCACGCGTGTGAACGCCCCTGCTCTGTTCTATGCTCCGCTGCTAGTGGCGCTTCTCGGAAGCGTCCCTGAGTGGCGACGTGTGACGGGAGACTTAGACATTTTCTTTGCACATTAAATTAATCGACTTCAGTTCCAAAATGATTATTTTCTAATAAGTTACCTCACACTTAATAATTTAGGTTTGTAAAGTATTGTTGATTACCTTTCAAGAGACGAAAACTTGGCAAGATTCTGATGAATTTTTTTCTTGGAAAACTTTATTTAGCATTTCCGCATTAATTCAAAAGGATTTTTAAATTACAGTGGGTATGGCTAACAAAAAAAGGGCTACTAGTTAGCCAAACGCCAAACCCAATTTTTATAACTCAGTTTTCAATGTTGATGTACCCAATTTTCATGAAGTCAAGTTGGTGGGCGGAAAAAAGGTCCACGGGAAAGAGGTCTGCAGGAAAAAAAGATCCAAAGAGGAAAAAGTCCAGGGTAAAAGTCCGAGGTAAAAAGGACCATCGACCTTTCTATGGAGACAAATAAATAAACTACACAATAAAAAACACTTACAAAATCGTTTTTTTTGTGTGTGTGTTATTTTTTTTTTAGGTTTGATTAGGTTACGTCAGTTATCGTGGGTCGAATTTTACCAGTCTTGCAGAGGAGTTTCACCAGAAAGCGTATTTTTTCTGGACTTTTTTTTACTTAAGGCGTTTTTCACGTGCGGTGTTTTTACCTAACGGCAGTTTTACTTACGGCGATATATTGTACTATCTGTACGGTCAGTGGAGTAAGGTAGCGGCCCAGACCGCTCGGGGACCCGTCTATCTCTGCAATACAGCCATCGTAAACATGGTGACTGAGGCGTGAGTCAGACGTCGGCCTAGGATCCGTAAATTTGGAACCTTTCCCCTCGGGTAAAATCTGAAGCCAGGTCCCATTATTATCAGGCCTTCTTAGACATTAAAGTCTCACTAAATTTATAGAACTCATTCAACAGTACTGTTGGAGCACGCATCAACTCAACGAGACTAAATGAAGTTAGTCTGCTCAGTATTGAGAGTGTGAGAGCAAATAAAATGACAAACAGTGTCGTTGCATTGTTTCATCACGTCAAGCTCGTCGAAAACGTAAATGAAGGATCAGATAACCTACAGTCTGCAGCCTTCAGTTACGATGGTAACTGAACTAATTTCAGTTTGCAAGTGCTTGAAAATTGTAAGGGTGAGCTTAGAGATGAAACATGCATGCGATTCGTGCATGTAACTCGTACTCTGGCCAAATAAAAAGAAAATTGGCTCCTAAGTATTTTAGGCCACATCAGTGGCGCACCCCCCCCCCCCCAAGACCTCTTAGCTGAATTCTCCATTTCGATGTCCTTTTTTAACTCTTCCACCTCCCCCCCCCCCGAAAAAAAAATAAAATTCTTGTTTCTTGAAAACTAAGTTTCTTTGGGAAGGGGAAGGGGGAGCACAAAATATTTTGCGTTGGAGCCCAGTCTAAGTGCGTTCCGCCACTGATCGCGGTGTTTCGACGTGGAACCGTTGAGTCTTGGTAGGCTAGACAATAGCGTATATACGTTTTAATACCATAGGACGAGGGAAAATTTCTCCCTGCTTTCCTCTTTCGAATATTTTTTAAACTTTAGAACGCTACAGCGAAACACACGTAAATTCCTATATTGTAACACTATTCGACTTTTTTCGTATCATACTAACGTTAGTGTTTTTTTCGCTATCGTTTTAAGTTTGAACTTGCATTTTTTGTTAAGCTAACAACAAGGGCCACGTAAATATAAGCCGTGTACGACATTTATTCGCTCTTGCTGACAGACATGGAAGGAGTCGTGGGTCACTGAGTCATGGGTCGACATGCTAGACCTGTTTTTGAGCCAGAAACCCACTGATTTGGTGACCCAGAATGACCCACTGATCCCGAATGACCCACTGACTCAGACTGAACTAATATTATTTACCGCATAATTCAAGAAAATAACGAGCAATAGTTTAATAGTACTACTAGACACATCGCTCGCTAGTGTCTCGCTTCACTCGGGGAGGATCGTTATCACTTATCACGTTATACCTCTTTAAATAACGTTTAGATGACTACGTATTGTCACTATTCGTCTGTAAGTGCAATCCCATACTGCGTGTGTTTTGCAAGTGTTTGTTGGATTGACGCTCGAGCTCGAGCTCGAGACACGTTGTGTCTTTATAGCTAAGGTAGTTTGGCTGTTTTCAGCTATCTGAATGTAAATAACAATGCGACAGAAAAGGCTGAAACTTGTTTGATCGGGGAGACTTTGGTCGCCTGACAACATAAAAGTCATTATTAATGACACAGTTACCGTTTTCTTGTTCAAAAAACGACGTGAATAACGTTGATATTTACCTAATTACTTGCTACTTACTTGTGGCCACTGACTTATCACGAAAATAAATTCTTCCGCACGGTGAATATAGCTGGTTCTTAGCTGTTTTTACAGGTATTGCTCTGGAGATGTGCCCTTTTCATAAGGCCTCTTCTAAGTGGTTCAGGGGTTAGCGACTTCTAAATGACCAAATTGATTGTTTTACATTGTTTTAAACATTGTTATTATGCAACAATGCCAAACTGAACATTAAATAAATCCGTGCGTTTGCAAGGAGACACTGCAGTACTAATAACGAATACTAATCATGAGAAAAAAGGTGACTGCTTTCCTCAAAATTCAACGAAAGCCAAAACAAAAAAACAAAAAAGAAATGGACCAGAAAATTAGACTGGTGTTTTCAACTCATAATTACTAAGAAAAAAAATGGATTTCATCAGTTTGTACCAAAATGAACTGATATCTACGCCAAAACCAAACTTATTAAGGATTCCCGCCAAGCTTTTCTGCCGTGTGAAGTCGTGATATCAAACGCCAAGCTCTTGCACCAAGCTAATCCCACCGACTAAAACTTCAAACGTTAAATGATAAATAATTAAAAAATGTGCAGTAAGCAATTTTCATATATTTCGTTTATCCTTCGAACTATTACTCGGTGGGATTAGCTTGGCGAAAAAGCTTGGAGTTTGATATCACGACTTTACACGGCCGAAAAGCTTGACTGGAATCCATAACAAGTTTTGAATAAGTTTATGAATAGGTGCTGTTTCCGACGACAAACGTGTGACACTTGGCTCAGCGCGATTCCTCAATGTGAGACAAGCAGTCACTAGCACGCGCCCCTTAAGATGGTGCGCTTAGCTTCTCTGCAACGCACCAAACGTGTATTGATACGTTCCGGCAAACGCCCGGCCATCTGCCACTTCTGTGCTTGCTGCTCGTAGTATAAATACAAGCCGCAAAGATAGAACTGAACCAGATCGCCGTGCTCAGCCAGAGTACGGCTGTCGGGACCTTAAGCTAGAGAATCATACCAAAAACCGACGTAAACATTGACGGCTCATTCTTGAGTTGCCGTGGTCGAAGCACCAGAGTTGTTAATCGAGTTAAGCGAGTATAGGGATAAACGTCTTTGACATTAACCACCAACATCTTGTGTTTGTCTAGTCATTTCCTATACGTTGTCATTACGTAGCGCATACACGCGTTACAAACGCTGATTTTCGTTCGCTTCACTGACTCGATCAGCGCAAACCCCTCCTCAAAAAAGTGACTGAATTATTGTTACTTGAGCCAGCTGCTTTCTTTCTCCATATTTGTATTAAACTTCACATTTTCACTGTTACTTTGGCCTACACATTTGTTTGTTTTTATTTTCTTATTTTAGCAAAATAAATACATCGTAAAATTTTTTTATTGCAAGGGAGAATACCGTATTTCTTTTACCAAAGACCACTTAAGAAGACAATATATCGTCGTCTACCAGTCAAAATAGTGTATCTCAATTTTTTGCCATTTTTTACTTTTGCATTCATTGAGGTGTCCATATGAATGCTCATCTTCCTTCAAAAACTTGTAACTCGACAGCCAATGGGAAGCCCTCAAAGCAGTCACGTGGCAAAATAGTGTATTCCAATTGGCTAGCAATTTTGCCCTCAAAAGCGTGTATCTCAGCCAATTCCAATATGGCTGACTGCTAGGTGACAAGCTGAAAATTGGTTATCCCTTGATCGGCGTTGTTCTGCATCACAGCAGTAGGTAGGTTAGAAATTATTGCTTAGCTAATTTAGTACAGCCTTTGTGTTAATTATGGAAATTTGTTTTAAAGAGTAAAATGAAAAAAAAAAACGTAAAAATGAGTTTCAAAAATTTACGGTGAGTTACACACTTTTGAAGTTAACTTTCCGGTCACAAATTGTTGAGTTACATGGTTTTGTACTTAACGTTTTGGTCATACTTTATTGTGTTAAACTATTTTACATTGTTTTTAGGATTGGCACATCATGTTGTCTAGAGGTAAGAGGATAGTCGAGATGTCAAAACAGAAAGTTGCTACTGAAAAAGCATCATTATGCAAATGCCCCCACCGATATCGCCAGAATCAAGAGCAACCACAACCGAAATTTCCAAGGCTGCAGTCACAGAAACAGCAAGCGATAGCCAAATTACATACCCTACAATGGACATTGAAGATTTAATAAATGAACTTCCCTCCAATAAACCTAAGAAAAGGACTTTAAGGCCCAGATTGCGAGTGCAGCCAAATAATGAGGAAATTGATAGTGAAGTCTCGTCAGCAGAAAGCAATCCTTCAACACGTCATTCCTACAGCAACTGTAGCTTATCGGAGGAATCTGAAACTGAGGAACAAATTAACAGGCAAGCTGCACAGTCACTAGACAGTGAAACTAATGAACAGGCTTTACAGAATCAATCTCAAGAAAGGGAACCAAGTGGTTCCCAAGTTTTATTAAATAATAATGATGTCATGCTACCTGAAATGAAGATTGTTCATCAAGATGAGGGTAGTCAGGGAGAAGACAACGCCAGGAGAAAACGAAAAAGGGCACGAAAAGGTCAAGTTCAGATCAACACCTGGCAGCGACAAAAAAATAAAATTCTTAGAATGAAAGGATCTGAGTATGAGGGTGTAAAAAAGGATGAGTCTGGCACCTACAAACAAAACGTCCCAAAACCTGCACGTACAATGGGGGAAACGTGTACATCAGCATTTTGCCGAAAGAGTAAAAAAAGAAATTGCAGCGAATTCAGTGAAGAGGAACGTTTGGCGATCTTTAAAACATTTTGGTCTGAAATGGACTGGGAGCAACGTAAGTTTTACGTTTCAACTTTAATTGATCGTTCTCCAGTGATACAAAAAACTACCGCCGGCCAATCTCGGTGTAACTCGACTCTTACTTATCACTTAAAGAAAAATGATTGTAAAAAGCAAGTGTGTCAAAAAATGTTCTTAGCTACACTAAATTTAAAAAATTTGACTGTACTGGAGTGGGTGGGAAAAAGTAAATCTGGCATGCATGGAACTGCTCAAGGCCGATTAACACCAACGAGAGCAAAGGCGTCAAACATTGAAGCCCACAGATCTGTTGTAGACTTTCTTAAAAGCCTTCCAACAATGCCTTCACACTATTGCCGCTCATCTACTGAGAAGTCCTATTTGGAACCAATATAGAATCCTACAGCCACCTTTATCGAATCTACAAAGAAGACTGTGCTACCAAACAAAAACCTGTAGCCTGCAAAAATGTCCTTACAGAGGAATTTCACCGATTAAACTTGGGACTATTCACACCCAAAAAAGACAAGTGCGATGTTTGTTGTGGCTACGAAACGAAAAATGTTCCTCAAGAAGCTTACGATCTGCATCAAAAACGTAAAGAAGAAGCACGATATGAGAAAACTAAAGATAAGGAAGCATGCACAAACAAATTGAAACATACCTTCACTATGGATGTGCAAGCGGTGCAAGTGATTCCACAGCTACGAGCTAGTGCAGTGTATTTCAAGACCAAATTAGCATGTCACAATTTCACAATTTACAATTTGGACACTCATCATGTTGTTTGCTATGTATGGCATGAAGGAGAAGGGGAGCTCGTTGCCAGTGTTTTTGCTTCGTGTATTATAGACTTTCTAACAACCCTTAGTCTTGACCGAGAAATAGTTCTGTTCAGCGATGGGTGCAATTATCAGAATAGGAATGCCGCACTGTCGAATGGTTTAATCCATTTTGCAGTAAAAAACAATGTAGTAATTTACCAGCAATATTTGGAGAAGGGTCACACCCAGATGGAGTGTGATAGCGTCCATTCCACTATCGAGCAAAAGAAGAAAAACAAGGAAATTTGTGCTCCTGCAAGGTATGCACAGTTGTGCGAAGAAGTGCGGCCTAAACAACCATACAAGGTTGTTCACTGTGATCATAAATTCTTTAAAAACTATGACGAACTTGACTACTACAATTCCATTAGGCCTGGAAACACAGCTGGAGACCCTGTAGTTGTGGATTTACGAGCATTGAAGGACACACCAGCAGGTGTAATTTACTTCAAGTTGGTCCATTCAGATGAGTGGTCACTACTCCCACGCAGAGCCAAGCCAATCAACATTGAAACTGAAGTGAAATCATTATACAAAAATCGTCTCAAAATTAAAGCCACTAAGTATCAACACCTCCAGGAACTGAAAAAAGTCATGAATGCAGAGTACCATTACTTTTATGACAACTTGCCGCATTTATAAAGAAAATACTACCAATGCAAAACCTTGTATCTCCAGCTTTTTACTTTCAATTCTGCGTAACTGAACATTTTTTACTTTCAAAAGCGTGTAAATCAGGTACAGTAACCAGAATATAAAACAGTTATCGACCATTTATTCATGCTACCATTAAAGTAATCTCAACATAACCAGTGAATTGTATGGTGAAAACTAACAAAATTAAACAGTATTTTTCGTTTTTCTCAGTTTGTTGTTTTTTGAGATACACAATTTTGACTGGTAGACGACGATATGTAATATTAAGTTATACCTGCCCAGTGTAAACTATACCTCCTACTCGTCTTAAACTAATAATCCATTTTCGCAATGCGGACGGGAACCGACCTCACAACTTTCTCATTAGCAGGATGACGCCCAGTGGCGTAAATAAATATTTTTTCTGGGTGGGGGGCAAACTACACAATTTTTACGCCCCCCTTCAGGCAGTAGCGTGCACAAGAAACGTTATGTTTTTTCAGTGCCGTTTTTTAGTGAGCCCCCCCCCCCCCGCCCCGAAATGTATATGCAACTTCCTGCCGTGTTTTAGGATATACACAATTTAGATATATAGGGCGTAAGTGAAAGGTCTGGATCCTGATGAAAAATTAAACAAATCCTGTGAACGGGTCCGGAAATCGGGGATGAGATTCTTCCTCCTTTTTGAGCTTTGTAACTTACCTAAAAATGTATTAAAAATACCTAAAAACCTCCCAAATTAATCTATATTCCTTCTTTCTCCACTCTGAATGAATCTCAACCCTGGGATATGCATCACTCTTTAGTTACAGCAGCCCCCCACAGTTAGGGGTAAAATGTTGAAATTTCCTTTAACTTCCCACTTACTCTTCCCAAACCACTACAATAGTCTGGCAGCCAGTACAAAAACCCAAAAGAATAGTCTGCACAAAATGTTTTTGCGCAAATATGTTCTACAATATGCTCTTACTCCAAAACATAATGATACCACCTTGGCGCCCTTGGGGAATTCAAGATGGCGTCCAAAAATGGCGACGAAAAACGTTTTTTTGCTTCTAGCGTCTAAACCGTTTATCCAATTGAAATTTAACCGGTTACCAATTATGTTTAGATTAAAATGTTCTCCAAAAAAAAAGGTTCTATTCATATTTTGGTAAAATTTATCCTTATTGCCGAAATTCGTTATTTAAGTTATGTTAGGCCGTTAACGCATGTTACATATACAATTCATGACTTTAAACAGCGCAGTACCCGTTCTAATACGGATAAATGAACGTGATTAGGCTTAGATGAAAGATGAAGATGTATATTTTCCAACAAGGGTGATTAAAACGATTTATATTAATTAGGAGCTAAGCAACGGCAGTTACATACGTTGTAGCACTGTGCTTTTCGCTGTATTTTACCACATGGTCCATCTTTAATCTGCTGCACCACCTTTCTAATTCGGATAAATGGATGTGATTAGGCTTAGATGAAGGATGAAGATGTATATTTTTCAACATGGGTAATTAAAATTATTTCTATTAATTAGGAACTAAGTTACGGCAGTTTACCTATGTTGTAGCGCTTTAAACAGCTGCAATACCCGTTCTAATTCGGATAAATGGACGTGATTAGGCTTACATGAAAGATTGAGATGTATATTTTCCAACAAGGGCAATTAAAATGATTTATATTAATTAGAAGCTAAGCTAC
>JAHWFP010042421.1:40401-58050 GCA_023313725.1 Lithobius niger | reverse complement strand
ATGAAGATGTATATTTTACAACAAGGGCAATTAAAATGATTTATATTGATTAGAAGCTAAGCTACGGCAGTTTACAGATGGAACTTGTGGTAAAATAGCGCAAAATGCACAGCGTTAAACGGGGCGGAAAGCTAAGGGGCTCGAAATTAGTCAACTAAAATCAGATGCAAACCTATTTACGTTGCCTTTTGGGCTTATATGTCAGACTGCCCGAGCGGGTAATCGAACCAACGACCTTTGAAATCAAAGGCCGAGGCCCTACCGCTGAGCCAGACTGACACGGCGAAAAGGAAATGTCCATGGGCAGCATTTAACACGCACACGTATACATGTAAATGTGTGCGTGTTAAATGCTGCCTATGGACGTTTCCTTTTGGCCGTGTCAGTCTGGCTCAGCGGTAGGGCTTCGGCCTTTGATTTCAAAGGTCGTTGGTTCGATTCCCCGCTCAGGCAGTCTGACATATAAGTCCAAAAGGAAACGTAAATAGGTTTGCATCCGTATTTAGTTAATGCACAGCGTTACACTGTAGAAAAACTATGGTAGCTTAGCTCCTAATTGATATAAATCATTTTAATTATCCTTTTTGGAATTCGTCTAAGCCTGATCACGTCCATTTATCCGAATTAGAACGGGTGGTGCAACAGTTTAATGATGGAACTTGTAAAATAGGACGAAAAGCACAACGCTTCAACGTAGGTAAACTGCCGTAGCTTAGGTCCTAATTAATATAAATAGTCTTAATTACCCTTGTTGGAATTTATACATGTTCATCTTTGGTCTAAGCGTAATCACGTCCATTTATCCGACTTAGAACGGGTACTGCAGCTGTTTAAAGATGGAACTTGTGGTAAATTAGAGCGAAAAGCATACCGCTAAACGTATATATGTAAACTGCCGTACCTTAGCTCTTAATTAATATAAATAGCTTTAATTACCCTCGTTGGAAAATATACATCTTCATCTTGCATCTAAGCATAATAACGTCCATTTATCCGAATTAGAATGGGTACTGCAGCTGTTTAAAGTCAGGAATTGTATACTTATATGTAACATGCGTTAATGGCCCAAAATAAAACGAATTTAAATAACGAATTTCGGCAAGAAGGATTAATTTTACCAAAAATATGAATAGAACCATTTTTGAAGGAAATGATATTCTAAACATAACTGGTAATAGGTTAATTTTCAATCGGATGAACGGTTTAGACACTAGAAGCAAAAAAACCGTTTGGTTGTCGCCATTTTGGACACCACATTTAATTCCCCAAGGGCGCCAAGGGGGCATCATTATGTTTTGGAGTAGGGACGTACTGTAGAACATCTCTGCGTAAAAACGTTTTGTGCAGCCAGTTTTTTTTAGGTTAGGTCAAAAATCAGCATTTGGCAACTGGACAACAATTGGCACAACCTTCTTGCAATTTCATTACTTCATAATGTAAATGATAATTTGATATCCCACAACTCTGTGTGGATGGGACCGTATGGTGGCAGGGAGGTTGGATAAGGTAGTTGTGGGAAGGGGATTCTTAAGTAGTTTTACTGAAAGAAAGAGATACACATACCGCACATTAGGCTGTATTAATGTTTCCCAGCAATGTTAGTAATGTTGTCTCTGGGTGGCCATGTTTTCGTTGTGATTTCTGGTCACATTTGCTTTGCAGAAAAGCTAGAGAGAACTGGAGTTATGTAACTTGAAAAGGAAGACTTTCCATGGCCTTTTGTCTTGTTTTGATGTGTACTAGGATCCGTCATTAAAGTTTGGCTAGACCCTTTAGTTACTTTAGTTACTTGAAATTGGCGATGTGAAGTTTGTTTCAGTAAAAACTGGCCCCCTAGCTCCCCCCCCCCCCATACTGCCCCATTCGCAACGTTTTGAGATCTCATAATAACAATAACTCAAAGCACATGGAAAGGAAGATTATTAATACGTGGTCGAGAAAATGAGATTGGAGAAAACAAGAAAAGTCGATGATGTTGTTGCTAGAAAACGTGCGTCAACTTCATTTTTCAAGAACAATAAAATTATACAAACAGGGGACGAACACATATACGTAAAAACACCAGTACAAACACCATGCTTGCGCATCTAAAGTACAGGCCGTGCTAACAAGTTCAAACCCCCAAAACAAAAAAATCAGTTTACCATTGCGGCTGGTGATTACTCAGTTCGTTGGAAAACTTTAGTGGGTTTGTATTGAATGAGTGACGCTGGATCCCTGACCTCCTGTTTTTTGTTTTTTTTTGTTGTTTTTGAACTTTGGCATGACTGATAATTTGTTTCAACTAATTTACCTTTACTAAACAAATGTTTTTCTTGTATGCATGGCCCCATGGGAAAAAAAAAAGATTTTGATGAAAATAACGAATACATTTTTCCAACGATATTACGCCCCCTCAGCTCCATCTTGGGGGGGGGGGGGGGGGGGGCACCTCCCCGTTATTTACGCCACTGATGACGCCATCACGCCACAGTGACTTGTGAAATACTCAGAGTTTCAAACAGTAGAAAACAAGATCGATGTCGTTTGATACTTTCGGTAAAGTTTTAAGATTTGCCGCTGAGATGACCGCGCAGAGCAAATTGTTACTCGAGGCAACAATGTGCCAATTTCAACTTTTTGCTGGAGAAGGAATCAACACGCTCGCTCGTTTTCATTGTTGGGGTTCTTGCGGTACTCATTCTCGTCGTTTTGCTGTGAAACTGATTTAGAATGTGTGACGATAAACGGTCCATGCATCTTGGACATACTTACAGCCTGTGATTTGGTCCAACGCTACGGTAGTGCTCGAATCTTGAACAAATCACAGCTTTTCACTCCTTCTTCATATGACGAGTATACGCTCGACCTTTTCAAAAATGTCACATTGCTTACTTTGAAAATTTGAGTCCATGTTTACGTCTAGTACTCTTAGATTTCAAAGGAAATGGTATTTACCGTTCCAATATTCTTGCACATTTTCGACAGTCTGGTTTTTCTGGAGTTGGAGGGGCTTAGAACGACTGTCTTCGTCTGGCTACCACAAGACCGCTCACTTCATCGTTCAAATAGTAGACGGACGATCACGACGAAGTGAGCGGTGATGTGGTAGCCTGACGAAGACAGTCGTTCTGGGCTCCTTCAACTCCAGAAAAACCAGACTGTCGAAAATGTGCAAGGATATTGGCAAGGTAAATATCATTTCCTTTGAAATCTAAGCGCACTAGACGTAAACAAGCTCGACCTTATTTACCAACCTCGTCACGTTTCATTCACCAACCTCGTGACTTATAAGTCACGTTTTATGTGTATGACCTTATTTACCGACCTCTTTCCGTGTTATTTACCTATCGTGACTATAAGTCACGTTTTATGAGCACGACCTTATTTACCGACCTCTTTCCGTGTTATTTACCTAATCGTGACTATAAGTCACGTTTTATGAGCACGACCTTATTTACCTACCTTGTCTGTGACAACAGTCACGTTTCTTTCAACGTAACCTTACCGACATTTCAAGCAGTACCGTAGTGGTAAATCCTGTTTTGCCGAGTCCCGTTCTGCCGAATTTTCACCAGAGTTTTAATTTTTGGCGAAAGGAGCAGTTCCCGTTTCGCCGAATCCCGTTTTACGTAATTATTACTCCCCCCCCCCTCCAATTGCCCACCTCGCTCGTATTGCCGCTCTCGCTGCGGTAAACGTATGACATCACAAACCTCACGCAACTAATCACAAATTCCATACAAGTAAGAACGCTTCTTTGACTTCTGTAACATTAAATTTTTGAAAAGTATTTTGATTCGGCCAAACGGGAATTCGCCTTTTGCCGAATTTTGAGCAGAATTTAATTTCCGGCACCCGATGTCACGGACGTCAGAAGAGGAAAGGAAGAAATGCTACCCTCCCACGTAAAAAGAATTAAAGCAGAGCAGGTAGATAAATAATAAAAAAATACAGAACTTCTGACAAACGCTCTTTTGGCGAAGGCTAAATCCAATTCTAGTCCTTCAAATGAGAGAAGGTGGGGCGGAATAGATTTCAATCCAAGCTGCTGCATAATAGCGATAATTGAAAGGGCCTAAATCAGGGACGTCCCTGGCTAAATGAGCAATTAGCCTTGTCCCGGATGCATGTAAACAAACACCCTGATTTTAACAACTCCGGCCCTGTGGTTAACAACTTCGGAATGTAACTGCTTACAACCATATCTTTACCCCGTTACTTGCCCTATATTAATTTCAGCCTACATACTTTGGTGGCAAAAATGACACAATCGAAACAAAAACAAACCTCGACACCGAGTCTGTATTTCGTAATAACATTTTTTTTTTACTTTTTTTTTCGTGTTATACAGCACGTAAACAAGTTGGAAAGAAAAACAATGTTCGTAGTCCAAAGTTGATAAAAATGTCAGTCATTTCCTTTCATCAGATAACGCTCGTCTGCCTGTCCCTGAGCGAAGTTCATAACCGATACAACAAACAATGCAAACTAAGTTAGTTCGAAAAATAGAAGAAAAAAGGACGGGCGGTTTTTTTTTTTTGCGTTACACCATTGGTTGGCACAAAGTGCAGCTGGCACGCAAAAATTGCAACTATGTATCTTTTATGTATTGTAAAATAAACAAAGAAGGTCTGCAATCTGATCAAACAATTGCGATAATATATGATCAAAAGTGCTGAAAAGGAAAGGAAATAATAATTAGCAAGTGCGTAGTTTAATAATTAAAGTAAAGCGTGCAAAATCGACGTGGTTTAAGGTAGGGCAGTCTGCAAACAACAAAATAAAAAAATAAATAAAATAAATCGATTGTTTCGAAAAGGCTGCGATGTCCTTATAATCCTTCATTGTGATATCTGGGCAACTTAAGCTTGCTTTTAAAAACTTCCTAGATATTAGGATACGATATTGTGCTTAAGGGTGCGTTTACGCAACCACTCACCTTTGTATTCTCGCAGCTAGATGCTAGAAATGATCTGAAATACCAACATGGCGGCAGTTTTAGCTCTGCCAGCTCGCAACGAAACGAGTCAATAATTAAGTTTGGAACGATCAGGAAAATTGTTCCGTCAGGAGGAATTCTTTATCTTACTGTCACGAATTATAAGACTGCAAGCATTTGCTCAAACGATGTCGGATTTAGCTAATCCTGGTAGCGTTGTTACCATGGCAAGTCTTTGAATGGTTCGGCCCTTCAAAGGAGTGATATCAACATACCAAAACATTCGCCAAGTTAATCGCACCGAATAATACTTTGGACGTTAAATGAAAGCTTGAACATTGCTACCGAAAGTAGCAATGTTCTAGTTTTCATTTAACCTTCGAACTATTAAGCGGTGCGATTAACTTGGCGAATGTTTTGGTGTGTTGATATCACTCCTTTGAAAGGCCGAACCATTCGGAGCTCGGCGGCCCCTTTTACCAGTTTTGGTTTTTGATATGATATCACTCCTTTTTTTTTAAATTGTGTATTGACTCAACTCCACCACCGTGCAGATGTGTAATAAAGTGCCACGTCAACAAGAAATTGGTTTTCAACACTTTGCTACTACCTTTTGCCTATAGGCCGAACCATTCTCAACTTAGTCACCTCTTTATAGGCTTTTGGTTTGGTTTTAATTTTGTTGTAATTTGTTTTATTTAGTTAGTTTTGGTGTGTTGATATCACTCCTTTGAAGGGCCGAACCACTCTCAATTTGGTGGCTTCTTTACCAATTTTTGGCTTTGTTTATTTTGCTTTGTTTTTACAGTTGGTTTATTTTTCGTGAATTGGACGTGAATATAATTTATTTGCAACGTTGTTTAGATTTATCGTGATACACTAGTGTGTGTCTAGGAACACACGTCAGTATACACGTTCTCATTATCCGAACTTTGGCCGTCCAATGAGAGACGATGCCGACAATACTAACAATGGTTATAACAATATTTTCGTACTTAAGCACCCTCCCACATCATCCCCGTTACGCCCCCAGGCTCCAAACCATAAAATGTACATAGTTCGTATCGTACTGTACCCATTCGTTCAATTTCATAGCTGGAAGCCTTTCCGTTATCTGGGAATCGATGAATAATCACCGTATGGGATTTAACATGGGGATGAGCGGACTAGCTTGCTAGGTAGTAACACATTTTCAACGTTACTGAAGGTCAGATTATGCATTGATAGCAGCTTAGCTGGCATTCCTACACGAGTTAATTTTTGTCAGGTGGGTCATTGCTCTCGATTTCAACACACTTTAAGCTTTTGTACCGCATTATTATTTTTCCCCAAGTACCTGAAATGTGCCCAACTATGCTTCAGGATATAAGACACTGACACTATGGCGTCGCGCTACAACGGTTTACAAACTCGACAATTGAATTGATGTGATGTTTGTTGTGATGTTTGTTGCCTAACTTGGCGCGACACACTAGCGTGTGTCTAGATCCAACGAGTTGTCACCCAAGCATCAGGCCTAATATGTAAGTTTCATATACGCCTCATCATGAACTTCATGTTAAACGTCAAACTTTGAAAACCCGTATAATTTCCCCTAGAATTGAATTAGACCAATGAAATTCCGTGTTAGGGGTCGTGCCATAACTTCACTGTATTACAAATTGTAGTGACAACAATCAAACCGTTTGGCATCCACAGAATTGTAGTTGTTAATGTTGTTGTTCTCGGTGTTGGGACTCTTTGCCCTCATCTGGAGATCGAGCCAATGAACCGATTTTCTACTTTTAAACTTAAAACGTAGGTACGAACAAAAGCATAGGACCTTTTTAACCCTATTTTATTGTGACTACAATATTCTTGTTGTTCTTCTTATTCTCGTTGGAGAAATTTTACTCTCATCTAGAGATCGAACAAATTAACTGATTTTCAATTCGTTTAGCTTAAAATCTAGGTGTTAATAAGGACCAGGGCCTTTTAAACGCTATTTTAATATGACTTTAACATTGTTGTTGTTTTTTTTTTGGGGTGGGGAAATTTTGCTCTCACCTGGAAATCGGGAGTCGAACCTATGAACCCATTTTCAATTTAAAACGTAGTTATGAAGAAGGCCTTGGGCCTTTTGAACACTATTTTAATGTGACTACAAGATTCTTATTGTTGTTATTCTTCTTTAGGGGGAAATTTTGCTTTCACCTAAATATCGAACCAGTAAACCGATATTCAAATTTTCTAGTTTAAAACGTAGGTACTAACAAGTGCCAAGGCCTTTTAAATGCTATTTTATTCTGACTGATTTATCTAAAAAAAAAAGCGTTCATCACAGGTTTCTTGTGTCGCGATTGTTTGAAATCAAAATTTTAGTTATTTAATATACCTGAAATATCTCCAAGAAAAAAAATAACAGATACTGGTATTATAAAATAACGCTCAATCGTATAAATTACGAATGTCAGCCTTAAAAAAAACTTAATGCGCTAAAGGAACAGATGGAAAAAAAAAGACATGCAGCCATCAGTATTGCGCTAATACGTGTAAAAGAAGCTCCAGCTTGGTTTTGGGATGCTGGAGATTCTTTTACACGTATTAGTGTGAAGCTGATGGCTTATACGTCTTTTTCTTGTGTCTAAGTCCTTTCGAATATTAAGTTTTTTTAAGGCTTACAAAATGCGGGAGCTTCTTTTACGCGTATTAGTGCTGTACTGATAGCTTACATGTCTTTTTCTTGTATCTGTTCTTTTACAGCATTAAATTTTTTAAGGCTTACATCCGTAGTTAATATGCTTAAGCATTTTTAAAAATACTAATTGGTTGAAAAACAGCATCACCACATTTCATCTGAGTTTAACTGCACCCGTTTTTAATTCGACGTGTCACACGTCGAATGGTTGTAATTGTGCCAAAAAAGGGGCTAGGAGCGATTTGTGTCAGCCACCTCTCCTCAAAAACCAGACACAGTTGTTCAATTCTGATCGAGGAACTTAAAGTGTAAGTGTGGGTGAGTTGCAGTGTAGAATGACAAAAGGCTATTTGCTAAACAGAATAAGGTATCTCAAGAAAACGTTGGTTAACCTCTAACGAGATCTTTCAATGCAAAACCGTCGTCCATGGTACACTGAGTGTTATGATGTCAGCGTTACACGTGGGCTCTTCGCAAATTTTAGCAAAAACTGGCAGTGGCGGTGTTGAAAAACTTCGGGGAAATGTGGGTCGAGGGTTGGTTAGAGGCTACTCTGAAAAAACGCTCGGTAAACGTCGGGATCGTTCGATTTTGTGACGTCATCGCTCTGACTATTTATATTAATTAAAACGAAATTTTGTCATAATATTAATTTGCATTACAGACAAATTTTATTATTTACAAAGTCATTTAAAGAAATTTCGTTTTCGACGATGATCAGCGTAAATTTGCGTCACAATACTAAATTTTCACGTGGAGTGGTGGGGGATGGGTTTGGTTGAAGGCGAAACTACGTTCTTGTACGTTTATGGAAGGCGAAAGATAGGCGGGATAATCAGCACCAACTGTTATGAACTATTTAGCGGAATTACATCCATATAGCAAAGGTGTGTCGTATGGATAAAAAAGGACGCACTAACACTGCATCGGTAATTCGACGTGTTGTTTTGTATACGTACAGAAATATTGGAGAAGGATAGAAAATTAATGTGCGATTGAGGTATGCATTTGGAAAGGCAGCATACCAACGGGAACTACTTACTATACATTCTGAATGCGTGATGCACTGAAAAGTATACATATTGCACATTATATATATATAAAAAAGAAACCAGTCTCCTAACTTTTGCTACTACAATATGGCAAATGAGCGATCATGCGGTCATGTAAGAAACGACCAGATAAGGAGTACTCATCTGACGTTATTATTTTTGTTACAAAAAGAAGCCAGTAAATTTCGTTGCTGTACAGCTTCCCGTCCCCCTCGTTCTTTTTCATCAGAACTTTTACACTTTTTAATTCTACGAACACCTTACTTTGTAGTTAAGCCAGCTTTAAACTGAGGGAGGGGGAGGGGGATGAAGGGGATCGCACTGCACTGAGGTTGTATAAGGTTGATTACTTTAAATTTATTTGCTCTTTTTTTGTGTATTAACCGACGATAAAATAACACACGAAAATGTCACACCACAATGTCATGTAGCTAGCTTTTGTTTAAGCGTTGCTGCTTAATTTTTGCTATATGCTTGCTGGATTTACTGCAATTCCATTTTTTTTAAAGAACAATCAAGTTTTAAACCCCCCCCCCCCCCCACACACACACACACACACCCCGGTGGAAAACGCATGTAAGCGATATATGAAGGCTATACACAAACGTTGACGTAATTCATAGTTTCCCTCCCCGTCGTCCAAATGTTTTTTTTTTTAACACCAACAATTTTTCATCAATACGATATACCTTTGCTATAGTCTGTTCCACATTATGCTTGCAGAAAACTAAATGTATGATGCCACGTTTCTTTGCACTACGAGTGCAAAAACATGTAGATATCACAATTGCGGGCTCTACACAGTTACTGTCAGAGTCTACAAGTGGGATATATTTACATGTTTTTGCACTCGTAGTGGAAGAAAACGTGGTGTCATACAGTTAGTTTTCTGAAAACATAATGTGGAACAGACTATAGATGTGCTTCTTCCATCCTTCTCTCCTCTGCCTCAACTCCCACAAAAATAAGTATGTAGATTGTTACGTTATTAGGTTCACAACTGTGACCAGGACTCCATTCGGTAAAATGTGCTCAGTCATAGGCAATTGAGAGGGAATACTTGCCAATATCATTATGGCTCAACGAAGGAAAAATAGAATCACATAAAGCGCTGTAAATAATAATAAAAGAAGATTTGAAACAAGCTATCAGCGAAAATCATACACTAGAAATAACGTAGTACATTAAGTCACCTTTACGCGCTTACGTTTCATTCCATGCATGTGACCCAGATTCGAACCGGTGAACCAGCCCATCACCAGATCACTGCCATGCAATCTTTACCGATTTGACCACACGTCCAGTGTGGCCGTTGCCATTAATAACGGGTTCAGTGAGTTATCTTCCTAAAGAAAAAAAAGAATTACCGATATGATCAGTGGACAAGTGGACATATCGGTAAAGGTGGTATGGTAGTGATCTGATAATGGACTGGTTCGCTGATTCAAATCCGGGTCACATCACTTGAATGAAAGTACGTGCGTAAAGCTTGCGGCACACTACTCTGTTCTGTTCCGTCACGTCATATCTCAGGCCATCAAATTTCTGTTTGGATTAAAAGATGTAAATTAGAGAAACCGCGTATACTGTTCCGACCCGTTCCGTGACGACCCGTGGGCTGACGAACGGGACTGTCGAGGCAGAACCCTTTCAATTGAAAACTGATCGCATCGGAGAAGTATGCGCATCTGCCGTTAGTTGACGGCCGTCGTCGTCCATCGTGCGCCTGTACACAACGCCTTTCCCCTACTAAATACAGATGCGAACCTATTTCGGTTGCCTTCTGGACTTAAATGTCATCACGCCCGATCGTAAAGAATTATTACCTAATTTACTACGACTTTCTATTTAATTACCTATTTAAGGTCAGTAAAGTCCTTCTTTATTTGCATTGCCAATTTCGACGCGATCAAATTAAATTCAGTTACCGAAGCCGACTGAAACGGTTAGCAACGGAAGCAATTTGCGCTGGACCATCCGTTGCCGTCAGTCTTCGGGACAGAACGGAACGGAATAATGTGCCATAAGCTTTAAGGTGGCTTACCGTACTACGTTTTTTCTATTTCGCTGATGGCTTATTTTCGATTTCCCTTTTATTTGTATTATTTACACCGTTTTATGTCTATTTATTTAACAATCAAAGATTTAAATCCCCGCTCCCAATCAACCTATATCAACATATTGAAGACCGTTTATCAAAATTGGTGCTAAGGAAAATTTAGATTGGTTTGCAATTAGTGTTGGAACTTTTATGCAAGAAATTTCCTTTTCAAAATGTGAAAAAGATACGATGAAACAGGAGCTTATAAAGAATTAGCTCCGTTAAGCCCATGTCAGACGGGAATATTTTCATTCCCAACACGACTAAATATCGTGACAGCTGAGGGCAGACGACATGAGTTAGGAGTAATTAGGGAGTCGTTTCGACTCGATGGCCAGGCGACGCAGCCAGCTCTTGGGGTAGCGACTGTTGCTCACGCGACTGATAAAGATTGATGGTGGACGCATACCATGCATCCACGCATGCCATAAAAAGGGGTGAAGCTGGTGTAAAGAGAGCAAGCCATATGAAGTGTTTGTTGACACCGAGGACAGTCGGCAGTGGAGGAAAAATCCAGTTGGGAGTGGAAAATAAATCTGCTCCTGTGACAACCAACTAAAGACACAAAGTCGTGTCTGGAGTGAAAAATCTAGCAGTCTGACACGGACTTTAAGAATGAGGAACATTCGTCTGTTTTGTGACTCTGTGTCAGCAAATTAAAGAATAGTGGTGAATTTTTACTCTGCAAAATGCATCTTAATCTCATAGTGAATTTTAAAAAGGTCATAACTTTTATGTTGATCGTATCTCCGTCAACAAATTGTTGGTGTGTAGAACAACGATGGTTCAAGATTTGGTTATAAATGTTGGCTAAACATAAAAGGTGCGAGCAAAGCTCCTGATTTTGTCGAATGCCAGTTATTTTGAATCAGAATTCTTCATGAGCTCTTAATGTAAAATATCATTGACACATACATCTTTATTTAGTACATACTAGTTGTCCCCCGGCGTAACACACGCTGGTCTAGCAGCTGCTGATTCCCGCTGATTCACCTCGGCGCTAACAGTCAGCATTATTGAATCAATAGTGTTTGTTTCTAAATGTTAGAGTGCATATCCGTTTCATTGTCGGCCGCTCGCCCTTTTTCTTTGCTACCGTGGCAAGAATGAGACCGCTCGCCCTCTTGCTGATTGTTGAAGCTTCGTTTGTTTAATCATGATGCCTAGTGCGTCTTTAGGATAGGGGGTTAGTTTCCGCGTATCCACGGGCATCTCTCTTAATCTGTTTTGTCTTCCCCTATGTTCCACACTGCTTCACTGTTTTGATTGTGTGTGTTGAGTGAGTTCTGCTTAATCTGTAGATTTGTCCTTTGTATCCAAGCGAGTGGCTGTGGGCCGAGGCTCGGTATAATAAATCACTCAATCAACCTAGGGCTACAGCTCTGACAATAAATTCACTTCGTTGTAAATTCACTCATCATCGTTAAGTCTGCTCATTAGCATTATATATATATATATATATATATATATATAGATAGATAGATAAGGGGTGTCAAACAATGATCGCCCCCCCCCCATTCCCCAGAGTAAACTAAGTATGAGAGGGAAAAAATGAAAGTATCGAAAGGTAGCATATTTTATTGTGGATTTACACTCACAAGCTCAAAAAGCTCCGTGTTGAACTCCATTCCCCGAAGCAGAGCATCGATGTGCTCCTCCGTTCTGGTAGGACTAAATCGAGTTGCAAGAGGTTCAGACAGCCTCCTTTTCCCAACATTGTCTTTCAAGATGGATCCAAAGTTTTCACAGACATTCGGATCGGGATAATTAGGGCCACTCTTCATTACCAAATAAACACGGAGCTTTTAGAGTCATTTTTTCCTTCTTAAATTGCTCATCTTCAATCTGGTCGTAACGCCAATGAAGTGAACACTGAATATTGAGCTATTGAGTGTCAACCCATAATAAAATGGGCTGCCTATTGGTACTTTCATTTTTTCCCTATCATACCTAGTTTATTCGGGGGGGGGGGGCAATCATTGTTTGCCACCCTGTACATAATGTAGCTGTAATAAATACTGAGGGAAAATTGTCAAATTAACTTCCTTTTCAACTGCTTAAGTTACATCGGGTAAATAAATACGGATGTAAACCTATTTACGTTGCCTTTTGGATTTACGTGTCAGACTGCCTGAGCGGGGAGTCGAATCCAGGACCTCCGGGGGCGCGAATTATACCGACACGGAGTCACGTTAATTCCGGAATTTTCATAAATACTAACCCCTGTGTTGGACCCGGAATTACAGTAACTCCGAATTCGTAATTTGCTTTTAAAGTGTCTGAAACAATCCGGAATTGTAGCAACACAGAGTTACCATAACTCTTGTCTAATTTGACAGTAATGTGATTACGGTTTCTGATGTTATATGTATAGCCGCAGCGACCGCGGTAGCGCGAGCGAGGCAGGGATGTTATTTATAGTAATTCCGGTTCCCTTATTTCAGAAAAATCGAGAGTTACGGTAACTTCGTGTTACCACAATTCCGGATTATTTCAGACACTTTTAAAGCAAATTACGAATGCGGAGTTACAGTAATTCCAGCCCAAAACAGGGGTCAGTATTTATAAAAATACCGGAGTTAACGTGACTCCGTGTCGATACAATTCTGGCGCCCCTCGACCTCCACGATTACCTGCTCAGGCAGTCTGACATATAAGTCAAAAAGGCAACGTAAATAGGTTTGCATCTGTATTTATTTAACTTTTGTTGAGCCTTTGGCTTTCGTCTTTAATTTGCATCGGATAAAAGAGGGAGAATTTTATGATTGGCAATAAATACTACTACGTGTTGCAATACTACTAGCGGATGTTGGTATCTATTATGGGAAGTTTGAAAGCTATTGCTTCAACTTATTCTCTGAATCAGTGCACTTAGTTCGATTCGCAGCAAATTCCCAGTTGTAGTGGCAGCGAATTTTCTAGGGACAGTTGCACGCATGTTCGTATTCCTTATGAGAAGTAATTATGGGAACTAGTTATCAAGAAGGATACGTATTTAAGTTGTTTGTCATAATTTCACCGAAAGTAATGACGAGATAAAATCATTGCAACTTGTAACGTTGAAATGCACTGAATTTGAACCAGAAATTTACTGGGATTAAAGTCGAATTTTCAAGTGAGTAATAGCTATTTTTTAAAAATATTCTGCAACTGAAAGTGTTATTAATCTGCCATGGCATTATCTATTATCTATAGTATATCAATCACTCCAGCTTGCTTCCAGGTGCCGTACCGAATTTTATCGTATTAGTAGTTAACTAAGTTTATTTGCCTCATGTTCCCTGCATTTAAAAACTTCGTTAACTTTTTTGGAAGGGTATGTAGCTTACTACCCACCTCCCCCCACATTACCTAGGGTGGGAGGGAAAAGAGTGTAGGTTTGCACCTCTCACGTTTTTTCTCCAAATTGACAGTAAAAAATATTTACACTTCTTTCCTGTTGTCAAAATTTGGATGTCGAATTAATGTGGTTGTGACAAAAAAGGTCCCTCGAGTATATCGAGTCAGCCACATTTGAAAAACTAGACACATTTGTTCAATTGTGATCCGACGAAATTAAAGTGCAAGTGTGGGTGAGTTGCAGGTTAGACGGTCAAACAGCTATGTGCTATATAGAATTAACTAAGTCGATTTAAAACTAACTAACCTCTAACAAGGTCTTTCAACGCGAAACCGTCGTTCATATTACACCGGCTATGGATGACATCAGAGTAAAGGTGTGCGCTAATAAGAAAAACTGCATTGAACAGCTGAGTGTAACTGCGCAGTTCGGTACGTCAGCTCTTCAATATTGTGGTCGGTTCAAGACTAGTACTTAGAAATCGAGGTGGCTCCACTCTTATCGCGAGGAACAATACAAAGCAAGTCCTCAATTTTGCTGCGCCAGCCTCGCTGCTTTTCGGGTGCAGTATATTACAGTATTTTATTATGCTTATGATTTGTGGTCTTGTCTGTTATTGAACGAAGCGAAAGGCTCACGTAACTATTAATGGTTCAATATTAGTTTCACCCACAGATTAAAATTATTTCAAATAACAGAAAAAAGATCAGTTCTTTAATTTGTCAAGATATTCCGGAGGCGCTTGCTCTTCAACTGTGGAGGTTTACATAACTCTAGTAAAATAAGTACTTTGTATTGAGTAGGCCTACGTCTATAATTTGGTACTGTTTTTCGATCTCAACGCAAATCTTACTCGAAAACAGAATAGAGTCAGAAGAAAATTCTTGGGCGGTGATACAAATGAGCGAGGGGTAAAGGTGGGCCCATTAACGGTCCGACGCATCACGACCCAGTTTTTTTTTTTTTGTGTGTGTGTTTCGCCAGGCATAATTGTCATATTTCACAACATGGGGCTTGGACCCTTGGGTAAAATTTCCCTCGTGACCTTTGATCATGCCAGTCCTACTCTGTCTCCCTGTCTGTCTGTTGATCACTTTTACCGCCAAAAGAATGAACCAATTCGAATGAAATTTGGTGTATGTATTCCTTGAAATAAAGATTATTGTGAATTTATTAGCGCTTATACCATGGCTGTGGCGTCACGGTAACTCAACGCCATGCTAAATTTCCGTAGGTTAAATCCCGTTAACCGTGAACGGAAGTGTGGCTCATCGAAAAAAGTGTGGGTTATCAAGTTACCCCACACTTTTGCCGATAACTCAACACTTTTGACACTTCCGGATCACACGACGGGAGCGCACACACCACAACCAAAATTATACAGCGTCGAAAACCGTAACGTAATGAAAACGTACAAAAGGAATTACTTAACTTGCCGGGATATCCCAAATGAAATCCTTTACCTTCTAACGCTCACATGTCTGGCTGGCCAATTCCAAGTTTATTCCCTCTGTCTAACTTTTCTCCCCCCCCCCCCACCAACCTAAAATGGAATGACCTGCATTCCTACCGATACACCTATTAGGCTATTACCGGTGATTTGAAACACTTCTCAAACTACAAACGAACAAAAAGAATCGTCCGTCTACCACCCACCTCCCCCACCATAAAGTAAAATTGAATGACCTTCATTCATTTGACATAAGGTATTACCGTATTTCTTGAAGCAATTTTCACAAACATAAAACGTTTTAATTAAATCAGAATTAGCTTGACGTCCCAACCGTGATATAAATAATTTATTGTTTAAATCGAGCGGTTATCGATATTTAACCAACGGCTGCGATTATTGTCTGGCTCTCGTATGCAAATAGGTCTCGGGCTCCGCCCCAATAATCGCAGCCATTGGTTAAAAATCGATAACCGCTCGATTTTAACCAGTAACTATTACTTACATGTTACATGTTTTAGTTATTCTGTAAACGTCGACATCAAATTGTTAGTTTTTCGTACATATAGGGCTAAAATCAAAACAATGGCGAAATAATTGATTTTGTATGAGCAGTTCAGATTCTTCCACTACGCTACCGTATGGTGTGAAGGCATGGCCCCGCGAGATCACATTGGGCCAGGCCATCACTAGTCGCTGCCCCTCAGGCAGCTTCTCTGTTTAGCTGACATGTGAAACAGTGGCAAATTGGTGCCGTATTGCAAAATCAGGTTGAATGCTTGATGTCAGTTTAGCCAGCTTCAGTATAAAAGGAGCTGTAAGAGTGACATCATGATCAGTCGGCCCACACACTTCAAGGCTGAGGTTGAGGGACCAAACGAGAATCATCTAAACGAACAGAGCCAAAAGACTCAACTGCTTAAACAAGCCGTGGATGAGCCATTCAAAACGGCGCGTAAGAGTTGACCTAGTCTGGTTCGCCACTCCCTGCAAGGGGACGACGAGGGAAGGAGTAAATTACTGTAAGTCGACATAACACTACGTCGCTCTAACGAACATCCATGTACCCTCGGTAAATAATCGCTTGCCGATTCAGTTACTCCTGACCGCAACCATCTTGTTACAGCGGTGGCTGAAGGCAGGTTGTGGAAATTGTCTCTCTTCCACTTACTATACACTCCGTCTGAGTGCGGGTTTACGCAACGACTCCTCTTTGCATTCTCGCTGCTAGAAGCTAAAAATTATATAAAATTCCAACATGGCGGCGGTTTTAGCTCTGCCAGCTCGCAACGAAACGAGTCAATAATTGAGTTTAGAAGCAATTGGGAAAATTGTTTCGTCATTAGGAATTCTTTTCTTACTGTCACCAATTATAAGACTGCAGGCATTTATTCAAACGATGTCTGATTTAGCTAATCCAGGCAGCGTTGTTACTATGGCAACGACACCTTTGCCACCGCGATTAATTTCTAGCTGCGAGAATGCAATGGCGAGTCGTCGGATAAACGCGCCCTGACGTTCTCGCTCGCCGAAAGCTATTTTCTAGTCTATCGTTATTTATTTGTCTTGTTTTAAAATTGATTGTTATAAATAATCTTTGTACTAATTAATACCAAAAGTAGTGAAGCTTAAAACAAAAACTGGCCTCTGCAGTGATATATTCAAATACTCAATGTGAACTTCGTCCCAATTTTCGTGTGGTTATTTTATCGTTTGTTAATACATCTAAAAAGATATATTAAAAAAAATCGTCTCTTAACTTTTGCTACTACAATACGGCGCAAATGACCCAGACGATGTAATCACCGTACAGATAAGTTTTCATCAGACGCTGATATTGGTTTTGTTACAAAAAAAAAATACTTTGTCGCTTTACAGCTTCCCGCCCCCTTCGTTCTTTACATTTTTGAAACCTACAAACAGCATATTTATTTACTTTTTAATTTCGGGTTTATTGCTAGTGGTCTCCAACGAGCCGTTGCTTATCCCTCGCCCTTACACGAGCCAAAAATGTTTATTATTATTATATTAAGATTGACAATTGGTTTCGGCTAAGCTTTAATCTGCGATGCATTTATTATATATATAAGCGAGGGGAAAAGCCGTAT